>WEIS01065818.1:2493-16373 GCA_013389965.1 Todus mexicanus
AAGCTTAGCCCTTCTGATTTCAAATCCAGCTTCGTGATAGCACAGGTTAAAATAACGACTGAGATTTATATCAGCTGCTGTTTCTGCAACAGAAAATTCCAGTTAAGCCGCTTCAGTCACAGCCCTTCCACTAAATCTTGTGGACAAGTGAACGCCCAGAAGGCAAAATTATTTTCTCGAAGATCGATCCTTTTCAAAGACAAACAGCGTACAGTGAAAACCTCGGGTTTGACTAACACAAAGGACAAAGCTTTCCCCTCCAAATCAAAAATCTCAAACAGAAGCACCTTGGATTGGTCAACTAAAGAAACACGTCACAAAGATTTCCAAAACCGAGTGTGGTAAGGAATTACTTCTTTATTTCTACACTGTAGATCAGCTGCTAGCACAAAAGCTCGACACTATAGCTCAGAGGGCACATGCCACCATAAGCCATGAAGTTCTATTCCACTGCAAACGCAACAAGTCAGCCTCTCAGCTTGGACAAAACCCTCTACCAATAACACCTCATATTCTTTCTTCTCAGCGTGTGGTAAGAAAAGCTGAAGAGAAGACCTCCTGGAAGTATCGGTTATGAAGCTATTTGTTTTTCAAGCTACCTTTGGTTTTTATTTGATCTGTTTCTTTGGCGTCTTTGAGGACAGGAAAAAAAGAAAAAAAAAAAGAAGTAGAGAAGACAACAAGGGAGATGAAAACTTGTAAATGCCTGAGCATGTATTCGGACCTGAGATGCTCTTTCAATTTTTTGCATCTTTAAGTGCTTGCTCTTAAAAGACAATAAACAGCATAACTGCTTCCTGAGGAGGTGTAACTGGAACACAAAACAGCTTGTGAAAACAACGTAAATCTGTCAGAGTAAGGCATGTTTTGGAACGTCTACAGGTGGAAGGAATTTCTTCTTCAGCCCTCACAAATCTCAGTAAAAGCCCATCTGGAGTCCAACGTTATGGCATTTCAAGAAGGACTGCCCCTTCCCTGTCTCTCTTGGGAACTGCAGTGATAGCAATAGGTGTGACCTTCAGAAGCGACGGCAAAGTGTTCATAAAATCACAGAGTCACAGAAAGTTTGGGTTTGGAAGGGACCTCGCAAGCTCATCTAGCCCAATCCCCCCGTTGCCGGAGCAGGATCATCCAGACCAAGTCCCACAGAGACTTGTCCAGGCGCGTTTGAAAAGTCTCCAGAGAAGGAGACTCCACAACCCCCCTGGGCAATGGAGATCGTTGTAAAGGCTTAGCTCGCAAAGGATGAGTTAACAGATGGGTTAACTTTCTGGATTTACAGCACCAGATGAGTTAACTTTCTGGATTTACAGTTCCTGGCATTGAAACATGACCTTAGGCTTCAGAGCACAGTGAGTGCTGTCCCATGAAGAAACAGTAAGGAAGAAAATGTTCTTCCAACAAAGGAGAATATAATCCTGTTACATGAGTCCAGTTTCTGATATTGGTTTTAATTTAGTTCCAAAAGCAGGAAGAGAGACATCTGACCTGACAACAGAGGGTTATATACCCCCAGCAGAAACACGGTGAGAAGCCTTAAACATGCTAGAACCGAGGAAACAGAAAAGCAGCAGTATTACAGAACAAACAATGAAAACTAGAAGAGCAATCTGAAGATCTACATGAGTAATAGGGAGGAAGAAATAAACAAACAAATAAAACTACGACTACCAATCCCAGAGAAATTTGGAGGACACGAACGTATGTCAAGAATTCACAGAACTGCCTCTGCCGTCCAGGAAGCGCTAAAAGCAAATCCACCGAAATTTCAGGGTATAAGCAAATATAGAGAAAATCAGCAGAGGCAACAAATGTGGGCACCAATGATGCTGTCAGGGGACACTTGGACAGTTCCAAGTGACTAAAGAGACCTGGGGGCAGCTGTCAAGGGCATGGGGGCCCAGGTGGTGTCCTCCTCAACCCTGGCCAGTGAGGGAAGAGGGTGTGAGGAAGGCACTGACAGATCACATGGAAAAGACAAGGGGTAACGGGGACAATTTGCTCCTGGGGAGATTCCGACTGGATTCCAGAGGAAAATGTTTCACCAGGAGAAGAACCAGCCACTGGAATAACCTCCCAAGGGCAGTGGTGGATTCCTCAACGTTAGCCAGTTTTAAGGCTCAGCCTGAAAGGGTGCTGGGCCAGATCATTGAAACTCTGTTTCGTTACCTTAAAGGGTTGGACTAGAGGATTCCAGAGGTCATTCCCAACCCAGGATTCTATAAATAAGTAGCTGCAGAGTTGGTGTTGGTGACAGCATTATGGGTTTTACAACCATGGGAGCCTATCTGCAGACCATCGTCTGCCTGAGAGATAGGAAGCACCTTACGAAGCAGAGCAAAACTATTTTCTCCAATAGGATGGTCTGCCTCAGTAGGAAGACTTTGATCTAGGAATTGTGGGGGGAGGGAAAGGGTGACATGCAGTCCTGAGAGAGCAATGCACAAGATTGAGCTGGTGTGATGCAAAGGGATTACAAAGTAAAACCAACCGTGGCTAGCGTGGGGTCAACTCCAGCACCGGTATGTGGGCAAGGAGGTTCCTACAAGGCACCACCATGGAAAAATCCCCTTAAATACCCTTTCAAACAGGGCTTCTAAAAATATTTTTTCAAAGCAATAATGTGTTTTCACACTGAATAATCTTAAAACCTTTACTTATATCTGCTTCCACAGACTGATAGGTGAAGGGAACGCTAATGGCACCTGACCATGATCTTTCTCTTAAGTGAATTTGGTCAAGGAATAAGCACTTCTTAAACTGAAGCCTTACAGAGACATATAGAGTCCATGAAATTATGTATCTTTAGGATAACTGATTCCCAATGCTGAAAAACATGTTATAAAATTTACAGTGAATTCCTGAGAAAAACCTGTCCCTTGCTTTTGGAGGCAACCTTCTAATTTCTCCACTTCTTCTATTAAGTGTTTTCTCATAGTTTGTTAAATTTCCCAAGTCCTCATCACTGAAAGGGAAAGACAAAGCTTGTGGAACTTGTTTTATAATTGATTATGCTGTATTACCCATTTAACTGATTTGGGAACCTTCCTGACCCAAGTTATCTGCTTAAACTCGGTATTTCACACAATGCTAGGCACACCTAAATATCACAGGGGATCACGAAAACTCTTCCCTTATACAATAGTTCTTACTGATCCCAAGAAAACCACCAGTGACATGGTTTTTACCCATCGACACAACTTTTGAAGCATTCTCTTTCCCATGCTGAGCCTGGCTTCACTTCCCAAAGACTAGGTTAGGCTAGAATATTTCAGTAGGAAGGGACTTACAATGATCATCTAGTCCAACCACGTGACCACTTCAGGGCTCACCAAAGTGTCAAGTAAGGGCATTGTTTGAATGCCTCCTAAACACTGATGGAGTCGGGGTANATACTTGCTCCCAGAAGTCAAGAGACTTCAAAAATAATTTAGACCTATCTAGAGAAACTGCTGCGAGTAAACGAGGGTGGCTTTGACTGTTAGTTCGGTCCCAGGAAGCAAACTCAGAAATTTAGTGAGTGATCAGCCTCATCATCACTCTCCAAATAAAGAGATGCAAATGCAGCGCTCTTAATTAATGTGGGTTTCACAGGAACAAAATCACGAAGACATGCATCTTGGCTTTTAATCTCTAAGTCTTTTCTCCCTTTATGGCTTGCTAGAGGCTTATATGAATGTGTTTCTTCGACAATTAAAATCACCTACTCCCTCCTCCACTCAACCTACTTCTGAGAAGAGGGTAAGAAGTTTTTCCCAAACGTTATTTAACAAATAAATGGCTGCAAATAGCAAATGGTTTTCTAATGGGAAAAAAATACGTATATTCTTACAGATTTCGGATTTATGGAATACCAGACCTAGACTTCTGAGTTAAGAGTTAGTTCAATGAAGTTATCTATTAATGTTAAGATAAACAAATGACACAGTATAAAACCAGCAAAAATTAAAGTTACATCTTCTCAATCGCTGTCAGGTGTTTGACCTAATAAGCACCACTAGGAAATTCTCTCAGACCTACGAACGCTGCTCTGTGAGGATTAAGGAGAGCACATCCCAGAGCTGCAAGCCCATGCTGAGCGGAAACAATACGCCCAAGCTGTTCCCACACTCCACATGAAGTCACCAAGAACTCTCTCGGCTCTGCACTCCCCAGGGGTTCCTGCTCTAGGAGCTTTATTTTACATGGAAGAAACAACCCCGGCCACCAGAAGCACTGATAGTGGCTGAGCTGAAACACTTATAATAGGGTGTTAATTTGAAATCCATCCAGCTTACTGATGCCTGTGAGTAAGACAGGCCAGTTCGGCCAGTGCTACCTGCATTGCCTTCACAAGGCGAGAGCTGCAGTCAAACATAAACTCGACACACATCCTACCAGGAGTTTCCCTGATCTCAGCAACAACGAAAGGCAGCACACGCCACCGAGAAATATAGTGGTGCAATCACTATTTTACAGGCGTCTCAGAATGAATGCACCAGCCACCTAATAAAAGCATTTTCTGGCCACTCAGCTCTTACAAAGAGTAGTAGGACAATAATTTCATTTAATGAAAGCTTTTTCAACAGCTTCTGTATTTATCGCAGGCACGGTTTATGCCGTCGCCCTGATGTACTACAGAAGTCACTTCAGTTCCGGAGTATTAAATCACAGGAGTTGCAGGGATCGGAAAACATTCTTCCAGGAGATGCAATGTTGCGTAACGTTCTAGGTGTGCTGTTAATACCCTCAGTCTCCTCTAAATCACAACGTTGTCAGGGAACACAAGCCGAAATCTGCCACAGTACTTTCCTTTACGCTGGCGTAGCAGCGTAAAATGAAACGATGAAATTAAGCACTTAGAATAAATGTATGTTTCCTTTACTGCTCGATTCAGATCCATCCCGTCACAGAAGAATGTTGAGACACAGTTTCTACGTTCAATCAGTAATTAACTGGTGACAAGAATACAACAGAGGCCTGTAACAGATGTGTTTACACTAAAACTGTAAAATTTGCTGAAGCTAATATTGCATTAAAATCCAGGACGGACCTCCCAAAGCTACACTGCTCTGCTACAACTTGCAATATTAACTGATACAAGAGCAACTATTTCATATTTAAATATCTAGCACCAAGATCAGCTGAAACCTCAAAAGATGCTAAACTGTTAAGAATTAATGTTTTTCAGTATTTTTTTTTTAAATGTAAGGAAAAGGGCAAATTATTATTTATGGTTTCGTGTACTCATCATTTAGTTATTTAATCTTATTTTGATAAAGCAATAAGTAGTGTTTCCGCGGGTTGACAGCTGGACTTGATGATCCCAAGGGTCTTTTCCCACCTCAAAGTTTCTATGATTCTCTAAGAAGAGAAAAATCAAGGATGAAAACATCAGAAACTCCCACAGATCCACCCTGAACTAAGCTTAATAAAGATGCACAAATCTGCAGAATCAAAAGTAATTGCAGAAATAGCAATAAAAATAATAAATAATTAATAAATAAATAAGTGGAACCAGTTACTGATACAATCAAACGAGATTCAAACTGTAACGAGATACCACACTTGCTGCCTAGAACTGTTTGCATTTTGCGCTCTTTATCCATTATTGTGAGACTTCTTCAGAAGCTTTGTGACTTCTTCTTTACACATTCATATATTAACAGATTGTTCAGGATTGGAAGGGCCCTCGAAAGCTCCTCCAGTCCAATCCCCNCAAACAACGTCTTTATCAATTGGCATAAATTCTGCTTTGATGTACTTCTCCTGCAGCAGCAACATCAGCCTGCCACACTATTTACCTTGTTACTCAGCATCGCTGCTGTCAGCGCAGATTTGCACACCATCTGTGAGCGCGACTTTGGACCGCTGCTGTAGGAAGCCGAAGCCGTTTTTCCCTCAATGTCACGTATCCAAAAGATTTCAGAGGGCTGTCCGTTTCATCATGGAAAAACCAGTCTAATAAAAATTTCACCTTATATTTCGCTCCAATGACCCCAGCATGCTTTATGATCCCAGCATGCTCATTCTGCAATGAGTATGGCGTGCATTCTTAGTATAGACCTTTCTTTTTTAACAAAGCTTTCTGGCCCAGAAGAGACTTTTGGAACCAATCTGTCCATAGTCTCACTTCCTGAAGAATGCCTCATTAAAAGGCACTGGACTAGTTCAGCTTACTGGCTTTATACCCTCTCTCAGCTTGGACTCTATCTCAGCATACGCTTAAAAAAAAATAAATAAATTAAGAATTAAGGACTGAAAACCCACAAAAAAATATCAGTCGGCCGAGGAAAATCAAGCAGACTGACTGACTCCTGGGGTGTCCATGGCCAGGAACAACTAATGAGGCTGCATTTGTGATTCCCATGGTAACCCCTGGTCCAGAAGGCAGCAGCAACAGGTGACTGAATGGGGTAAGGGCTAGAACAAACAAGCCAAATCACTCACTTCGGATTGAGACAGCGTAAAGATGCCAGTGACCACAACAGGGCAGAGCAACCCAGCCTGAGGACCAAGCGGCAGCCAAGGCTCAGCGGTGCACCCTCTGTAACACGACTGTTCTACTGCCTCCCTGATGCCCTGGCAGAAACCATGGGAGGTTTAGGTTGGATGTTGGGAAGCTCTTCCTCACAGCAAGGGGGATAAAACCCTGGGCTGGGCTGCCCAGGGAGGTGGTGGAGTCACCGTCCCTGGAGGGGTTTAAGGAAAGATTGGATGCTGCACTTAGTGGCAGGGTTTAGCTGAGTGGTGGTGGTAGGTCCTAGGCTGGACTCGATGAGCTCAGAGGGCTTTTCCAGCCTCAATAATTCTGTGTGTGATTCTGTGATTCCATGACAAAGCTCCTGCATCCTGCAGAAAGCTGTTCGCTCTTCCTCACTACAAAGCTATCCGAAAATTCCCACCAGCAGCCCTCTCATTGCCCTAACACAAACAAAACCTGTAGCTAAACAGTATCGCCATTCAGTGCTTAACCCTTATTCTTACTACTCTTTCCCCAGGCCCTCTTAAAGTTTTCAGCAAAAAGCGGAAACAGCCGTAACTCTGCATTAAGGCATCAACACATTGATTCAAAGTGACTGCCCCATTAGCTGGTGGGAAGTAGGACACACAGAAATCCAAGTTTATTACTTGAGAATACCTGAAAAGCAACTGCTACGGCAGAGGATCGTTTTCCACTGTTTACACCTTTGCCAGGCTTTACCTTTTCAGTTAATGCCCGCTGCAGTTTGTGTACGTAGCCCAGAATTTAATACCACTTCTAACAACCCAGCCACGACACAGAAAAATTCTCTTCCCAAACTAGAGAACCACTTGCAGTTCTCTCACCAGCGGCTCTACTGGACTTACTCCCTCTCTAGAAGACGGCTTCGCTACTCCAAAACAAAACAAAACAAAAAGTCACCGAATTTCAGAGTAACTACACTTGCAAAACAGAGGAATTTCTAAGCTACTCGTTTATGTGACTCGCAGTCTTTTCACGCTGACCAGCTCGCACAGGTACTGCACAAAGTTACAGGTGATTATTCAGCACGCACAAGCCCAGGGGCTAAGACAAATTAGTATGTCCTAAGGAGCAGCTGTCTCCTTCAGCTCCACCACGGCAGGGCCAGGAGCTGTGATGGAGACTGGATCTGCCAGAGGAACAGTCTGTTGAGAACAGCATTTCTGCAGAGGCGGACATGGACTGGTTCTTTTAATACATTTCTTGCAAGAGCTGGTGTCCAAAGAGAGATCTCAAGGGGCTGGAGCGGGTGCAGAGGAGGCAACAAAGTTGGTAAAGGGCCTGGGGAATAAATCTGATGAGGAAAGATTGAAGGAGCCGGGACTGTTTAGTGTGAGGAAGAGGAGGCTGAGGGGAGACCTCATGGCTCTCTCCAGCTCCCTGAAGGGACATTGCAGAGAGGTTGGGGCTGGGCTCTTCTCACAAGGAATTAGCGANGGGGGGTTGGAGCTGGATGAGCTTTGAGGTCCCTTCCAACCCTGGCAATTCTGTGATTCTATCATTCTATGGTTTTTATTTTTTCGTTTAACAAAATGGTTTTTGAGCTTATTTCCAATACTTGGCTATGCTCTCCCACTGTCCTGGCAGGCACTGTTCCCTCCCTTGTTTTCAATAATCCTTGAAATCCGGAAAAACTGAACCAGTCTGTATGTTAACAGAAGTTGTACTTCCTAACAGCACGTAATTTGGATAACCACTAGCTACTGAACTAACGCCTGGAATCATGAAGCACTCTGATTTCAAGACTTCCCTAA
Source organism: Todus mexicanus (assembly GCA_013389965.1). Lineage (NCBI taxonomy): Eukaryota > Metazoa > Chordata > Aves > Coraciiformes > Todidae > Todus > Todus mexicanus. Next base: position 10,732 of record WEIS01065818.1, read on the forward strand.
CTAGTTCACTTCACAAACCAGTTTGATAACTTGAGGGCTCAGAAAGATTATGAAAATACCGTGGCTTAAAAAAAATTCAAACAGTTCAGCTGGCCTGCGATTGATAAACAGCTGCGGTAATTCAAGTACAAACTGTAAAAAGACAAATACGAAATGGAAGCCTGAAAGAGAAGGTCAAGGAAAACCACAGGAGAAATAACTGTCTGGAAACAGCTTATGTTTCCTGTCTATCTAAAGAAATATTGATTCAGTTAATCAGAACCACAACAAAACATCACAGCTGCTGACAGCCAAAACCACTCTTTGATTTCCATGGGAAAGTTCGGTGCTTCACGAATGGAGACCAGAGCTATAATAGAAAGACAGGATAGAAAGAACATACGAAGATCACAGCGCCCTTTGATATTCTCCATGCTACGTACTGGATGTCCTCCTGTTAAGTAGCTACATGGTGATAAAGCAAGCAACCAAATTCAAGCTGTACATGTAGAAAACAGCTAGAGATCTGGATGAAACGAACAACTGAGTACGTATTTCCATTTTTAAGTGAATACGAACATCAGGTCATAAATAAATAAATAAATAAAAAGCCAGAGCCATACAGTGCTTTGTATAGCTTCTCTTATCCTACGCTGGTTTGTCATTACATTCACATAGCGGCTACTGTTCCAAATTTTAGACAAATTTGGAAGGAAATGATCTTTCTCTCAGTGCTGAGAGCTACTATATCGCACTGTGAATTATAGTACAACAGAACCAAGGGCAGTAATGTTAGGGAGTCATACCAGAATATAGAGATGGATCTTGGAATTATATCTATACACTGCCACCCAATTAATTTCCTCTAAAGAAAGCGATCTTAGGCACATAAGAAGAATTATTAACAAGATCTTTCAATACATCATAGAACAAAGGCTCTCCTTTATCTAACCATTACCACAATTCAAGAGGAATCAAAATCCTTGCAGTTTGGACACATCCTTCCCCAAAAATCTTTAATATATCTCAGCGTGCACATGAACTCTTTTCCTCTTTTGCTTAAGGTTGACAAAGGTCAAATCTGTTCTACTGGCTGTCAAGAGCTGATGCTGATGCGACTTCAGCAACGATAACAGGTCACAGGATGCAAGTAGGCAGCTATGAAGCAGGTAAGATGAAGCTGCAACCCACTTACCAGTGTTAGCAGCTGCAATTTTAAGTTTCAAATACATTCACTGAAGGAGTAATAGAAGGACGTAGGAGGATTACCATTTATATTCAAGGAAGGGCTATCCTTTATTTTATGGTTTTCTAAAAAGCGCACCATGAAGTACACATGAAGACAATGAGCCTATCTTACTTCAGATACTAAACGAGGCTTTGTATTGTAATCTAGTTGCTCAGAATAAAAACGTTACCTTCTTACAGTGTAAGAGTTTTAGCAGGTTTGAAAAGGCACTAATAAATAGATGAAATAAACACAAGGCAGCCATACCTTTAGCCACAGCTTCTTTATACTTTTCTTTGGCGGAATTTACTTCTTTTATTAGTTGTCTGTAGCTAGACTTTAGTTTCTCCAGTTCTGTCTTCGTGACCTTTAAGAAAACGGAAATACACACGGTATTAAAAATACTTACACTCAATATCTAAAAAACCTCATAGTATCAGTCAGAGAAAACTAACACTGTTTATTTTCCGGTATAAGGATCTTACCACTTTCCATTGGCTTTGGATAGTCCTAATATGATATTACATAGTGTAACAAAATCAAAATTAATGAATGCGTGGAATGAAATGAGACCTAAACCTGTGATCCCCACCCACACTAGCGGAATGAAATACACGTTCAGGAAATCCAGCTAATTGTAAACATTATTCCATTTCAACAACAAGGGAGAAAAAGGCACCGAAAATATGTTTAATAAGTCATGCTAGATGAAAAAGTTCTATGCATCTAAAAAAAAAGACATAATAATTATTAGATGTCACAGTTCATACAAACTGCCTAGAAACCGCAACCGTGCATGAACCAATCTATTTGTTGTAAGACTTTAAATCCCTAAAAAAGGAAAAGAAACCAAACCAACCAAAAAAAAAAACCCCAACCAAAACCAACCAAACTGCCGCAGAACGCAGCACCGAAGAATCTTTCTGCAGTGGAAGCTGCTCCACTGAACATGACGTTTTTTGGTCAAAAAAAGAATAAAATAAAGTTGCTTCTTTTATCCCCAACTTTCATTCGCGTTGTTACAAAATTAGTGTCCTGCTGTAAATAATCACAAACCATGCACTTATAAACAGAAGGTAAAAACAACCCAGCCACTATAAAACCACACAGGTGGCATATATAGTAAACCAAAAACTCTGACAAAAAGAATAATACACCCAAAATGGGAAATCGTGGAAGAGCAAAGATTTCCTTTAAAGGTAGGAACTTTTCTCCACATCAATCCCATATTCTCATCTCACATTCCTACATGCTGTGAATTATACTCAAAATTGTTGTTATTATAGACTAATAGAGATGATTAAGGATAAAACAACCTGATGACAACCTTGCATTATGAAGAGACCATCACAAAAGGAAAAAAGATGAAGAAATGAAGGAAGAAGTGAACACAATTATGACAAAACAAGTATTTGCTTCTCTTATAGGAACTGGAAGACAAAAAGTGTATTAAGAAGCCTTAGTAATAATTGCAAAATGTATTTTACTGATTCCTAGACTGAATTCTTTGAACGGATAAAAACAAAATCAAGAGCACCTCTGTCCCCAAGTAACACTTGAGGAACTAAAATGGCCAAGCATTATCTTAAACTCAGTTTTTATGTCAAAAAATCTTGCCTGTCAAATTAGCACAGTACTCTACTTTTTTTCCTGAAATTTCATTAAGAACATCCAATATCTTAACAGCAACTGGAATAAATCTACAAGACACTAATTTTACTACATTTGTGTAAAAGACGCGGTATTTCACTGTTCTTAAGGATTTTACCAAAAAGATTCCTCATGGTAGAGGTGTCTACAATAAGGAAGGGTGATAGGTATGCATTTCACCTTAAGGAAAACACTTCTTTTTGCCAGCATATCCTAAAGATACGAACCACACAGACACTGATCTTTAAAATGTTTGACTAATGTCCTGGGAAACAGTAAGTGTTTTGCTTCTGCGTTTAACGTCAGCAGAAATCATACCACAGAACATGAGGGGTATTTCGAATTTCTGGGAACCCTTCTGTAAGTGCTCCAGTTGCACAAAACCTTTGAGCAAACAACGTCGGCTAACAAGGAAATAACACATCGTATCTAGACAGCAAGCCGTTCAAATGCTTCCTAGGAAAACCAGAAAGGAGGCAAAAAAAATACAACAACCAAACAACAGCGTAAGCTTATTCACCAGGGTGCAATATATTTTCATGGCCATGCAGCCTATAATTAATTGAAATCAATATTGTTTGTAACTAATCACCTGGAGAATGCCCAACGTGTGTTACGTATTTTGAAAAAGCCTTATTTTGAAAGACAGTTTTATTGCTGATTTTATTAGAGTTACTAACAGAAGAAACAACCAACTTGTTTTGCACAGTCTCTTTCATACCTGAACTTCCAGAAGTCTTGTTTCATCTAGCCACTCTTTCTTAAGTTTCTTCCTCTCTTCGTTAATTTTTTTTTGTCCACTTAACCTCTAACTTCTCCCAACGCCTGCTGCCAGCTTTTACTCCTCTTCCATACTGACTACTTTCAGTTACGCCAATCCATAAGTGGCTGTGAGCGATTATCCGGCTTGGAAATTTTATAGAATCATGGAAACTCTTTGGATGGAAGAGATCTTTAAGATCATGAAGTCCAATCAATAACCCAGCACTGTCAGGTCACCACTGGACCTCATCCCTCAGCACCACATTTACACAGCTTTTGAACACCTCCAGGGCGGGTGATCCAACCATTTCCAGCCTGTTCCAGGGCTTTCGGTGAGGAAGTTTTTCCTTACAAATCTTGGATTCATTCTTCCCTATGAATCTATGGATCTAAACTTCCCCGGCTCAGCTTGCCCTGTTACTTGGGAGAAGAGAATGATGCCCACCTCTCTATGACCTTCCCTCAGGTAGTGGCAGAGAGCAATAAGGTCTCCCCTCAGCCCCCTTTTCTCCAGGCTAAACAACCCCAGTTCCCTCAGCTGCTGCTCCTCACTAGACATGTGTTCTAGAACCTCTACCTGCTCCCTTCCCCGTCTCTGGACCCACTCCAGCGCCTCAGTGTCTTTCTCATACTGTGGTGCCCAAAACTGAACCCAGTACTCAAGCTGCCACCTCACCAGTGCTGAGTACAGGGGCATAAGTACTTCTCTGCTCCTGCTGGACACACCATTTCTGATCCAAGCCAGGATGCCGTTGGCCTTCTTGGCCACCTGGGCACACGCTGGCTCATCTCCAGCCGGCTGTCCACCAACACCCCCAGGTCCTTCTCTGCCAGGCAGTTTCCAGCCACTCCTCCCCAAGCCCGTGGCGCTGAAGGGTGTTGTAGTGACCCAAGTGCAAGACTCGGCTTCCCCAGGAGAATGCTGTGGGAAACAGTGTCAAAAGCTTTACCAGAGTCTAGGCAGGCAACATCCACAGCCTCTCCCTCATCCGCTAAGTAGGTCACCTTGTCACAGAAGATCAGGTTCATCAAGCAGGACCTGCCTTGCATAAAACTATAGTGACTGGGCCTGATGGCCTGGTTGTCCCTTATGTGCTGCATGAGGGCACCCAAGATGATCTGCTCCATGACCTTCCCCAGCTGCAGTTTCCCGGATCCTCATTCCAGCCCTTCTTTTAGATGGACGTTGCATTTGCGAAGCTTCAGTCAACCCGGACCATCCCAGTTGGCCAGGACTGCTGATAAATGATGGGGAGTGGCTTGATGAGCACTTCTGCCACCCTTGGGTGGATCCACAGACTAGTGTGCATCTAAGTGGAGCAGCACATCACTCACCACTTCCCCTTGGATTATGGGGGCTTCACTCTCCTCCCCATCCCTGTCATCCAGCTCAGGGGGATGCGTACCACAAGAACAAGAGCATTAAAGCCCAAGGAGAAGAAGGCAATAAACACCTTGGCCTTTTCGTCATCCTTGGTCATCATGTTTCCCTCTGCATCCAATAGAGGATGGAGATTCTCCTTAGTCCTCCTTTTGCTGTTAATATATTTAAAGACTTTAACATTTTTTTTTTGTCTTTTATGGCAATAGCCAGATTAAGTCGTAGTTGGGCTCTGGCTCTTCTAATTTTCTCCCTGCACAGGCTGACGGACTCTTTGTAGTCCTCATGAGTGTCCTGGCCCTTTCTCCACAGGCGATAGATTTTCCTTCCTGAGTTCTAGACAAAGCTCTGTTCGGCCAGGCCAGGTAGCACACCCGGACAGCTTATCCAGGTGGGTTTTGGTAGTCCCCAGAGAAGGAGACTCCACAACCTCTCTGGGCAGCCTGGGCCAGGCTCCATCACCCTCACAGTAAGGAGCTTTCTTCTTATGTTTAGGTGGAACTTCCCGTGTTCCAGTTTGTGGCTATTGTCCCTTGTCCTATTGCTTGGCACCACAGAAAAGAGGTTGGCCGCATCTTCTTGACATCCACCCTTCCAGATATTTACAAGCATTGATTAGACCCCTCTCAGCCTTCTCCAGAC
>WEIS01065825.1:0-29421 GCA_013389965.1 Todus mexicanus
AAAGAAAAGAAAAGAAAAAGTAGAGGTATACCTTTGATTGTTGTGTTTTAAGGAACTTAAGAATACCAAGAAAACTTCTGTAGAGCAGCGCTAGATGATAACTTCCCATCTACACAAGAGGAACAACTAAATAAATGATAATAAAAAGACCCAGGCACTTTCGACAGCGTTGAAATGTTCCGTGGAGAAGTGTTGATTACATGGGACTGTTGAATAAAAGCAAAGCAGACAAGTTGGCCCCTTGGTCATCTTCCCAGCCAGGCAACATCCCTGAGCTTATGTCACACCATGTGTCTCTAGCTATTTCAAAATTAAACTTTCCTGACAAGTCTTCTACTGAATATTTCTCACTTTGGGTTTTCTTTTCCCATATGATATGGAAATGGTCTGACTCTTCCCACATGGGGTGGGCATTGTGTTCTGAAGGTCCTCCAGCTGTTGTATGAACTGTATGCCGCACAGTAACTTCTGCCTGAACGTGAATGTTTCTCCTTCTCAAAGCTGTTGTATGAATTCGGGCCACTTCAAAACCTTTTCACGGTTTTCAGTCTTCTCCCTGCCTCCTAATAACAGGACTGTCTTGTTTTCCCAAAATTCTCTGTGCTATGGTATTATCTAACTCTCCAGCCTCATTATCTTACAACTTGGGGAAGCAATCTCTTGGTCTGCATCGAGACGCGTCACTTTCCCCTCTCAAGGTGGTTTATGCGTAACCCAAGGTCTCACAAAGCTTAGGACAGCTAGAACCTGGGCAAAGGCCACAAAAACGTTTTTCGAAGATATTCCTACAGTGGTTGCAGGTAAGACTTTGTGATCCTGGGTAGGTGCCAAGCTTGACTGGAATCATATGTTATTCTGAGAATGGAGTTTGTTAGAGCACCTTGTGACTCCCCAGCAAGACAACCCTGACTTCCTATGGGCAAGGTTTCCACTGTGCTAAACTTGATTCTGCAGTTGACGTCTAACCACCGTGGTCAGATGGTGTCTGTTGCTCTTGGGCACACGGTCTTTGTTCTTCACATGAGGTTTCATTTATAAGCTTTGCTTCAGGTGTTCCCAGATGGAGCTGCACTCTCTTTACTCCTCTGCCAGATTTTCCCACAACAACCTGGTCACCGTTCGTGCTGTGGCAAGACTCGTTTGGTGGTTGGGAACAAAAGCCCGTCTCTCCCCAGGTTAGTGTTAGCAAACACCATCTTTTCTGGTTGGAGTAGCTCATGCAGGCAACTTCAGTAGCCTTGGTGTAGTCCTGGTAGACACAGAAATTTCACATTCATGCCCTAAAGCTCTGGGCTGTTTTAAAAGGCATTCATGCAAAGCTTTCTGGTCTGTCAACCACAGTTTGCTGTATCAAAAAGATTACCTTTTCCTCCGTCAGGCAGTCCCGATTTCCCTGTGGGTTTGGTGTAAAGACAACAAGATTTGCTTGTCTCAGCAGCTCTCCTCCTGCTTGTCCTTGAATGCTCTAGGAGATGAATTAAGTGGAGTTCAGCTTTTTTTTTTTGCTTTTTTCTTTTTTTTTTTCCCTCCAGGTAGGAGATCTATTTTGAAATTATTTCAAAAGCGTGTGATGTGGGGTTAGCCCAATGTAAATAAACCCAGGCTGCTTATTTCCCATGTGACCGGGAAACGTTGATGCTTCTGCATTTGAGCAGGTTCCTGCTCGGGGTCTTTCTGAGATGTTTCAGGTAGCACAGCTGAACTCTCCAGGAGCTGATTTCCTGAGCTTCACTGTTTCTCTGTGAAGCTCTGAAGTTCCAGGATGATGCTCTGTTGATTCTCGTCAGTGAAGCAGTTTGGAGGTATTCTACATATGGCAGTCTTCATATCACAGTCTGGTAAAGACTTGAGGCTCCCAAAATCCATCTGGGACAATCCCTGACCTCCTGAGGCACAGATTTGCCCATTTGATTCATCCCAAATCTGAAACGTTGTTCCACGCAGTTGATGTCCTGCGAGCCTTCTTGCTTGCTAACTCCCCTTGACCTGTGGTACCAGAGATCAGAGATAGGGGAGGATGGTCTCCTAGTAGCAGCTTTACCCTGACTCTGTTGCAGCTTCTGGTTATTCTGGGATACCCAGTGCAACCAGCAGCCTGGGTTTCCCCTTGAGCTCTTTTAAGACCCTTTTCACATCTGTTTCCTTCATCTGCTTTCTTAGCCTGTGGTGGGAGGACAGAAGAGACCTGATTCCTCACGGCTGACACAGCTTAGGTCTCAAGGGAAGAGTGTCCCTTCAGAGTCTACCTGCGTTTTTCTCTAAGACTGTGTCTAGTTCAGCCAAGAGATTAGTTTTGTTTCCTTCCCCAAGCCTCTCACCTCTGAGGTTCTCTCTTCCACACCCTTCATGTCAGGGGAGTTCTCCTGTTCGAAGATCTTTCTGCTGGGTCATTGGCAACTGTTGCTGTACGGTAAGAATTTGGCAATTCCAGGCAAAGGCGAGGAGGGTACCTTGAAGCTTGCTGCCCTATTGTCGAGGTGCCTCCACCACCAGGCTCAACTTCCAGGTCTTCTCGTCCAAGCTGAAGAACCCGAGAAGCTTCCTTCTCTCACATGCATCACGGGTCACCTTCCACATCTTTTCCGAGCACAGAAGAGCAGCCGTGACATTGAGCTGAGTCTCTTTGTGGTTCTGTTTTGGTGTGGACTGACCCTCCGCCCTTTGAGTTCACGATGTAGGGAAATTGCTGAAATTAGGTAGGGATTGTCACTTCAAGACTTCACCAGTCTGGGTGAAGAGCAGCTGCATGTAGGGAGAGTGCTGGTTAGACTGTTCCCACCCCCTTGCATGGAGTCTGCTGGAGCTGTATTCTGTACCTGAGAGGAAAATAAAAGAGGTGTGACGGACCTTCACCCATCCACGCACTGAGCTGTGGGTAGCTCTTGTGCTGGTCCAGGCTCTGCAGAAGTCACTGCACCATTTCCATGTCTCTAAAGTTGCTCTGGGGCTGCTGCAGGGAGATACAGATCTTGTGACAAAACCCCTCTGAGCAGCCCTTGAGTAAATCTGTAAAATACTACAAAGAACATCGTTTTTCTCAAATAATGACATGAAGCAATCCAGCTGAACAGTCGCAGAGGAGGAAGAAAACCAGGAAACAGTTTGTGGAAACACTTTCAAATTACTAAGTACTAAAGGCCACCACACACCCCCCAGGAATTTATGGAAATGATGCACACCAAAAAAACCTCTACAAAAGGGATCTGGGTCATGTTTGGTTATTATGATTATGGCCAACTGGTATTTAAATCATGCTTAATGGGGAGAAAAATTTGTGGTAGCCCCAAGCCATGAAAACCCTGGTTTTACTCTATGTATTTTTTAAAAAGAAGGAAAGCACACAGCAAAACCTGAGATGGAAAGGCTGACGGAACCCGTACCCTGCAGAACACTTGCACTGAAACTTTATAAACACGAAAAAAAATGCTCCTAAGTAAGCTAATACTCGTTGAACAAGGAGGGGTTTCTATCATCCACTCCGGTAGCGTTTGAACCACGCTGTATTTCAGGTAGCCGGGAAGATAATGAGATTTTTATGTCAAATGATATTTTTCATATGCATTACTTAAAGCAATTCATTCCAGGCATCCAAAGGCCACGCACTGTATCAGTTTTGTAATATGCATTGGGTTTATACCAGCTGTAAGGATCTGGCAGCCAAAATGTCTCCTTTTTTTGTTTTGTTTTGTTTTGTTTTGTTCTGGGGTGGGTTTTTTTGCACAGGTAAATGTTAATATAACAGGCAGGGCTTTTGTTTCAAGTGGAAGGGTAAATACGTGAAGGTTTCCCAGGAAATTTACTGCATTGCAAAAAAATTTAAAAAAAAGAAAAAAAAGGAAAAGATGGGACCTTGAAATGCAGAGGCATTATCGGCGTAATGTTATAGATGGGAGAAGCCATCAAACACAGGCTAAATGCTAGTTAGGAGAAGTCATTTTTAAAATCCTTGTCAGCTGGGGCGAAGTCATGCTGAAGCTCCCTGTGGCCTTGACAAGCCGTAACAGCCCGTGGAGAGGCGTACGTGCGACGGAGTGCATCAAAACACCCCTGCTCCGATGGCAGGCAAAGTATATTAAAGGAACAGGTTTGATCGTAAACCTCCTGGAAAATATGAGGATATTAAAGCCGGCTGGATAATTAGCATAATTACATCATAGCGAATGCAAAGGAGATCATCTTCGGGGATGTTGTGTTGTGGGAGCTCGGCTCCGACTGGTAGTGCGTGTTGAACGACAGGCTAATAGACTGCTCCGGGGAACGGAGCAGTAAAATCTTGTTATGAATTTGTTTATCAAGAACGCCGAGATAGGAAGGAACAATGATGGCAGTTAACTGGCTGAATTATTGCTTTTTTAACCTTGCTTTCTGCTGATAGTCTTTTGTCAACGCCTGAGCATCCTATTTACTTTAGGGGCAGAGGGAAAACAGGAGCTGACGGAGGACTTTCAGGCCACAAGCACTTTGTGTACTTGGAAAACGGGAGCCAGTTTCTCTGTCTGCTTCCCTCTATCTCTCTCTTCTTGCCTTTGCCATGCTCTGCTTGTGGCTCAGCAGAGCTGGTGCTTCAAGAGGTGGTGCTGCCTCCTGCACTGTGATTGCTTTGCTTTCCTGGCTCCTGTTTCCACCAAGATGGGAAGAGAAGTGTTTCGCAACCTGTAGATTGTCAAAATTTAACTGGAGGAGTGTGTCCAGCTCTGGAGGCCTCAGCCCAGCAGAGACAGGGACCTGGTGGAGCGGGGCCAGAGGAGGCCCCAGCAATGCTGGGAGGGCTGGAACCCCTCTGCTGGGAGGCCAGGCTGGGAGAGCTGGGGGGCTTCAGCCTGGAGAAGAGAAGGCTCCGCGCAGACCTTCTGGGGGCCTTGCAGGGCTTCAAGGGGCCTGGCAGAAAGATGGGGACAGACTTTGGACCAGGAGGTGTAGTGATAGCATGAGGGCTTTCTGCCCCTGGACTCGGCCCTGGGGAGGCCTCACCTTGAGCACTGGGGGCAGCTCTGTGCCCCTCACTTCAAGAAGGATCTGGAGGGACTGGAGCGGGTCCAGAGGAGAGAGACCAGACTGGGGAAGGGACTGGAGGGGAAATCGTATGAGGAGAGGCTGAGGGAGCNGGCCTAGTGGGAGGTGTCCCTGCTCTTTGCAGGGATGTTGTAACTAGATGATCTTTAAGGTCCCTCACAACCCATCCCATTCTTAAAAAATTACCGCAATAGAAAAAGTTAAGATACTGTCTTCAAAATCCTAATTTGTTGCTTTGTGCTCTTTCTACCTTACTTGAAAATGTCTCCTGAAGAAAAGGAGGCTGAGGGAAAGTCTCGCTCTCTACAACTACCTGAAAGGAGGTTGTAGTGAGGTGGGCACTGGTCTCTTCTCACAAGTAACTAGTGATAGAACAAGAGGGAATGGCCTCAAGGTGCACCAGGGGAGGTTTAGGCCAGACATTAGGAATCTTTTTTTTCCCTGAAAAAGTTGTTAAGCCTCTGAACAGGCTGCCCAGAGAGGTGATTGAGTCACTGGACGTGTTCAAAAGCCATGGAAATGTGATGCTTAGGGATATGGCTTAGTGGTGGACTTGGTAGAGTAAGATGAATTGTTGGACTCGATCTTAAAGGTCTTTTCCAACCTAGATGATTCCATGATTCAGTTTTCACAACTGTTCCTGTGCTGTTGTCAGTCCAGGCTTTCCCCTCCCATCATCTTTTGAAGCTACTCGCCAGTTAGGGTTGTGTTTTTACAGTCTTGTCAGATCTTCCAGGGCCAGCTGGAAGGAAGACCTACACCACTACCCCGCTGCAGAGTGAACTTGGTATTTCTCTTTTGCTCAGTCTGACAAACTCAAGATACAGATACTGAAGAAGTAGACATTGAAACAATATCTCTTAACCAGCCAGGGAGCGAACGTACAGCTTGGCAAAAGGAAACGCAATGGTGGGGAAACTCCCCTTGGCGTCTTCCTCAGCGGTAGAAGGAGTTGAGATGCAATGGAAGATCCAGAAATAAAGCACCAGAGGTGGACACTCAGAGGTGATGGAGAAGCAACACATCTAACACTTGTTTTATATAGCACTGGGCGAGGTCAGTGAATGAGTTGACATAATCGTCACTAACTACTGTACAAAAATAACGCATTGATCTGGGTTAGGTGACACTTCACATCACACTGCATAAGCACCAACCTCATCCTTACAAGTATTCGAGGAGAGGTTGTACAGGGCTTAGAGCAATCTGGTCTCGTTGAGGGTGTGCCCACCCATGGCAGAGGAGTTGGAACTAGGTGAAATTTAACGTAGTTTCTAGCCAAAACCATCCTGTGATCTTGGTAGCATCCTGGCTCTCATCAGGATCAGCTTGGTTGACTCCTCCATCAAACTACCCAGGTTTTTCTGCATGCACGTGCTACCAGTCCAAATTTCAGTACGGAGATAAGACTGGGATTTTGGTGCTGCTGCTGCGGCATGAAAAATTGTTACTTACACCTTTTAAATTAGCTGCTGCTTCACACAGTAAGTACAAAACAATTCCAAAAACCTGTACAAATGCTGCTGTTTGAAGCAGTAATCGGAAGACATGTAGGACGGCACATCACAAGGTGGTGCATTTCTGGTATTAGATAGGAGTGGACCTTGTCTGTGGCAGCTTTTGGCTGCTGGATGATTATCTTGGCAAAGCCGTCTGGGAAATGAAGATGTACATTGCCTTTCTTTCTCTGCCAGCAACTTCACTTCCAGTGCACTCAGCACCAGAAGATCTCCAAAAAGCTGCGATGCCCTGCTCAAAATGAACCCTGCCCTGTGTTGCCTTGGGCATCCTACACCAGCAACTGCTGACTCCTGAGCAGGCCTGTGCAGACCATCTCCTAGTGCTGGGGTCATGCCAAGGTAGGTGCTAGCACTGAGTCCTGCCCCTGCATAAAATCTTGCCTCTCCTGGAGTGGGATTTGCAAGGGAGGTGCTGGCTAAGTGGAGCAATAAAATGATGTCAGTTTACCCAGGTGGGATTGGATCCGGATCACTGGCTTCAAAACAAGACCAGCTCTTGTCATCTCTCTGTGGTGACAAAACCCAGACAATATAAGGGATCTTTCCACATCTCCAGGCTCCCATAGCTTTGCAAGATCGAAGGCCAGGGAATCTACTGCCTGTGGCCAAGATGGTTAAACCTGGGGAAAACACGCTGGGATTTTTCAGCTTTGTCCTGAATAAAATCAAACATCCACGTGATGGCAGCAGAGAACGGGGAATGGAGAGAGCCTGGGGTGGGTGAGCGGTGGCTAGCTCAGCTACCTGTCACTGGGGATTTCTGAGATCTGGAGCTTGGTTTGGTGCTGTGGCCTTCCCGTAGTGAAAGTTGATGTCCCCTGTTCCCAGGGAGAGCTCACCCACAGCACCTCCGCGCCCTCCTGGAGAAGAAAAGGTCACGTAGTTTGGGTACTGCTTTTGGGGATGCCATGGTAGGATGAGCAGCGAGAAGTGCTCAGTGAGCTTGGACGATCGCTTCTGCCAAGCACCAACACCTTCAAAACCCAGGTGGCAAAGGGCTTCGATGCCCAGCTGCAAGCTGGATGTCCATGGTTGGCCCGGTGAGTGGTGCTGGATCTGGCCAGGGTCACTCCAGCCATAAGCCCTACTTCTGGTGGTGCCTCTCTGGTGGAAAGTGAGAATGGGACATGGGTGGATGTAACGGGGAATTTGGGAGCTCACCATGGGGTGTTCAGGTGTGAGAGCTCCTGAAGCAAAACTGAGGAGCTGTTTTACAAGAGACCGATGTACTCAAAAGCAGGAGAATTTTTGGTATCAAAGAGTGTCTCAGGGAAAGGGGTGAGACCCACCAGCATCTACAATTCAGAGCAAACACCTTTCGGCATAGTGCAAATGGTATCTTCTCTCCATATCAGCAGCATCTTTCCAGGGCTTGCTGGAACAGGCAAGGATTTGGATCTTCCCATTTTCCATGGATTCACAGCCATCCATGGCATATTGCATTGAAGGAAATCTGGGATAACTTTCTTAACCAAAGCTCTTGCTGATGAATAGCCTCAAGTCTTCTTTTCTTTTTTCTTTTCTTTCCTTTTCTTTCCTTTTCTTGAATTTCCTTTCCTTTCCTTTTATTTTCCTTTCTTTTATTTTCCTTTCTTTTCTTTCCGCTTTTCTCTTTTAGCATTTATTCTGCTAAACTCTTTAGGAGGGCAGTTTAAGAAAAGCTTTAGGAAATATTTCAAAGGAATGCTCCCAAAGCAAAATAACTATTCAAAATGCTTCTTATTTGGAATTTAATTCGATTTGAGAAAAATATGCTTTTTAAAAGTTCCAGTTGAAAGAAAGGCTTGACCCTCCCCCCCCCCAACCTCATTATTACTTCATGCTATTATACCCCAAGTTACATTATCTTTTTAATTGCAAGTGAATGGAAATATCTGCTGGCTGGTTTGGATCAGAAGGGACCTCAGAAGCTCGTCTAAGCCCAACCACCCGGCAGGAAGCAGGCACATCCTCAGCTAGAGCAGGTTGCTCAGAGCCTTGTCGAGCCTCACCTTGAATATCTCCAGGATGGGGCCTCAAATACCTCCCTGGGCAGCCTGTTTCATTGTCCCTCCACCCTCATGACAAAAAACTTCTTCCTAACACCCAATTTAAATCTACCCAGCTGTAATTTAAAACTATTGCCCCTTGTCCTATTGCTACATCTACAGTGATTAGTGTTGTTTCTGGGATCTTGCTGCATATTTCGCACTAAGCAAATAGATGTTGGGGCAAGAAGTGAGGAGATGAAGTTGCATGACAAATCAAGAGACAGCAGAAGCACAGAATGATTTTTTGAATTATCTTTTTTTCCTTACGGTAATTTTTCTCCTACCCAGAGCAGATCCTACAAGCAGGACTGGCATCAGGGCAGCAAGGGGTGGTCAGAGACATTTTTAGCATGGGAAGGATCTCTAGGGCAAAGCCTGACCCAAACCTGCTGTGTAAAGCCTCTTCCCACCTGACTTCTTGCACAGCAAGCTGTGATGATAGCCGAAGGTCTCAGATGGGGATTGGCAGCATCTCTATCCTCCTGTTACATGTAACTCTCATCTGTAAGTGCCTTAACCTATTAAATGACTTTACAGAGACATAAGGAAGGTAAAAAGCACCCACTGGGTGCCACACTGCTCAGTGCGAAGCTCCTCCTGCCCCTTCTCTCCCCAGATCCCCTTAGAATATCCCCACCATTGCTATCAGCTCAGGTCACCAGTGAGGAGAGAGGATGTTTTGGGTTAGCGTCATGAAAACGAGCTGCTACTTCCACCCAAAGCCCCTTCAAAAGCTTGTCAGTGGAGGAAGCTTGCTGTCATTCCGAAGGCAGATGCTGGGTCCACACTTTGGTGCCTGAGCTCTCTTTTTGGTACCTTCCACTGGGCCAAGGGAAAACAACAAGAAAGAAAAAATACTAACATAATTTTTTTGAAAACTATTGCATGCTGACAGAGTAACACTGATCAAAACTACAGTTGAATCACAGAATAGAATCACAGACTGGTTTGGGTTGGAAGAGACCAGGTCATCCAGTGCAACTCCCCTGCAGGGAGCAGGGCCATCTGCAACTAGAGCAGGTTGCTCAGAGCCCCCAACAACCTCCCCTGCAATGGGGACAGGGATGGGGCAGCCACCACCTCTCGGGGCAACCTGGGCCAGGCTCTCCCCACCCTCAGCACCTACAATTTCTCCCTTCTCTCTTTGAGTTTAAAACCATCTCCCCTTGTTCTGTCCCAACAGGCCCTACTAAATTTGAATGAGGGTCGCTGCTGTTGTTAGCTTTAAAGACCTGCCTGGTCTTTGCATGATTACCGGCCCATCTATGAGAATAAAAGGAAAATAGTATTTATATCCATATGACCTTTCAGTGACCAAGTAATCAGAGCAACAGCATGTCAATAATTGGGTGTCAGGTGAAAAGATGCTGAGGGAACACGGCAGTGACGGGCTGGAGGGCAGCCTTGTTTGAAGACCAAGGAAAGCCGAACAAGCTGATTTCAAAGATAACCTCATTCTGCATTCAAAGCAAACCTTTAGCTAGTAATATTAAATGCTAACAAAAGAGACTATGGTCAGTTACAGGTAATAAACTATTAATTAGAGCTTTGTCATATATGACTCTCGACCCTTGAGCCAAGACAATAAGCAATTGGGGATCCTTTGTTTCTGTGCTCTTGACTTGAGCAGTGTCAAATGTTGGATACAGGTGAGTTATGTTGTTCTCCCCCTTGGGAAAGGTGATGCCCGGTAATTTGAGGATATTCAGCAACTTAGAAACTAATTAGTTTAAAATTAAATTTTCCACTCCGCCAGACCAAACACAATAAGACGGGTCTTAAGACACAAGAGACCACTTTGGAAAGGAGTAAAGGGTGAATGGGCACATGAAACAGCCAGCACGCATTTCAGGAAGATCCGGCCACCCTAATTAGGTGGAACACAAAACCATCCCCCTGGATCCTGCAGACCTGAGCTGCTGGCAGCTCTTGCAGGGTCTCATAGACCTGAATGCTTCCAGGGCTTGGGGAGGTCCCTGTCACGCCCCTGATGTCCCTTAATCACAGAATGCTTTGAGTTGGAAGGGACCTCTAAAAGTCATCTAGTCCAACCCCCCTGCAGGGAGCAGGGACATCCTCAACTAGAGCAGGTTGCTCAGAGCCTCATCAAGCCTGACCTTGAATGTCTCCAGGGATGAGGCCTCCACCACCTCCCTCGGCAACCTTTTCTATGCACCCAGTGCTGTAATTAAAGTTTTTATCTTTGCTTTGGAGACTTAGTCCTCAATTCTAAAACTATTATTTGGATTCATTTCTCACACTCGCCATGTCCAAGGTCCTGGTTCAGCTCTGATTTCCTAGAAGGGCATCTGTGACCTCCTTTCCACCCCATGGACATCTCAGGGTCGAGGATGGCAAGGACCAGACTGATCACCACAGGGGCCAGGGACAATTCTTTCCATCTTAGCCTCATGGTCATCATGAGACGTGCTTCAATGTGCATGGTTGAACACGTAGTGTGTGCAATGAAGAAAGTGGGATCAGCTGATGGGATGTGCTTCACTGCCTGGAGTCCATCCGCAGAACCGAAATTCTGGAGGTATTTGCAGGATTGAGCTCCAGCTGATTAAATCCTACCAGGTGGGAATCCTCTTTTCAGTGCAATCAGGTTGGAATTAATTTGAGTTCCTACAGAAAGTTCGGGGGGTTGGGGTTTTGTTGTTTGTGCTGTTTTTTTAAAAAAGAAAGAAACAAAAAAACCCTTATGAATGTCCACGAACTATTTTTTTTTAAATGCACAAAACCAGAAAGGGTTACACTAATACTTCTAAAAGCCCTTCGCCACACCCCCAAAAGCCCCCAGCCCTTACTCCAAGGCCAGCTCTGCACCATCATCCTCTTCCTCGCAGTCAGCACCGCTGAACGCTGGAGAAACTGTGATTGTTCAAAAGCAAAGTAGCACTTCCCAAAGTACAGTATTTATTTAATGGATCGTTAAACCCATATAAATAACACTGAGGCATGCATGGAAGCAACGAGGATTTAAACGTAATTACACAGGGAAACGTGGAGCGTGACTGTCCGCTTTCTGAGGCTACAGCATGAGTAGCACCACTGGTGTAAGGGGATTGAACCAAGCTCCAGAGGGGTTTGACTCTCCAAGGCACCGCTTTAGGTTTCTGCATTTCTTTTCTGCTTGAAGGGGAAATTTGGGGACAGGTTCTAACCATTTTATTTTGTTCCTGTAATAATTTCCTCTAACAATTCCATCAAGATCAGTGAAATTAAATTAAAAAATCAAACCGTCTTGCCTACAGCCATGGGAACTGCTGGAAGTGAAGTGAATTAAGGTATCACACCATTTGAGGCCAGTTTTGGAGAACGGTTTGGAGCTGTCCTTGTGCGTCTGCCATCCATAGATCCAGGCTCCAAAGGGGAGCTCAAAGATGGGTGCAACCGACCTTCCTGGGGCTTTGCTGCCTTCAGCCTGGAAGACCTCAACCCTGATGACATCCACCCACATATTTATTTATCACGAACTTGTTAGCATGCAGAGCTGATGCAGATTTATTTGGCGAAAGCTGCTCAAGCTGAATAAAATAACATAATGTTTTAAAAAGGAAGTTTATATAATAAAAGCCAAATTTTGCTGCCATTAAGGTCCGGGTGATATGAACAAAGTGGGCACAGGAGCACAGCATGATGTGTGGTCTTTCCATTTTCAGCTCACAGCCAGTAAAGAATAAATTTTCAGGGATATTTTCCCCATTACTGGCCAGCCTGGCATCGATGAGCAAGAATTCGGTGTGGGGCTGGTTTTGTCAAACCCTGCCTGGAAGCTGTGCTAAGGTCATAGGGGAACAGGCTGTCCCGATCCTACAGTAGCCAGCCTGGCACAGAAAAAGTCCAACATCCCTGGTGGAGGTTGCAGAATACTCATAGAGGTGAATATATCTATTTTGTCAGCTAATAGCCACGTCACTGGATTATAGGTTAGGTATCGTTGGATTAATATGTGCTATTAAAGCAGGTAAGACCAGTTAGGAGGCACCGTAGGATGCTGATGGGATTCTTTGTCTTCAAAGCACCTGTGTAAGGATGGCTTTGACTTGCACAGGTATGTAGGTTGGTAACGAACTGCAAGCCTTCTTGATCTACAGCTAATTAGCTCACTTCATAGAAGGAAGAGGTCAGCATCGCATCTGGAGGAAACCCGTGAGGATGGTTTAAAGCCCTAGCTGTATGCTGGCCACAGGAATTTCCATCCAAGCATGAGGAGGGACTTCTCTGAGGGTGATGGAGCACTGGAACAGCCTTCCCAGAGAAGTGGTAGAGTCTCCATCTCTGTAAACATTCAAAACCAGCCTGGATGTGTTCCTGTGTGATCTTGTGTAGGTGAAACTCCCTTAGCAGGGGGGCTGGACTAGATGACCTCTAGAGGTCCGATCCTGCCCCTGTCATTCTATCATTCTGTGATCTCCAGTCACTCTGAGCTTGTCTTTTACCTTCTCTTCACTGCATGGCGCGGTAATTCACTGCTCTGAAGATGCTGGTTATCATCATAGTGCAACTTCACTGGTTGGTTTAGACACATAATCAATGGAAGCTTGTCATTCTGCTCATTATTTCTTAAGTTAGCATGAACAAATTTTCCATTAATAAAAAATACAGCAAAAGAGAGCATCATTGCGCTAATAATTTCAGTGCTCTGCACACAACATGGGGGGCACCGGGGGGCTCCTAATGTCCAAAATCTCATCTTCATCATGAAAACCAGCATCTTCAGTATCCTTATTTTCCAAACAATGAGTTTTAATGTAAACCACCATGAAGCCCTTGCAGATGAAGGACCAGTTTAATCCTCACACGCCTGTTGAATGCACCACAGGTACATGAGGTCTTCATGCACCTCTACTCCAGGCACCCCAGGAGTTGGGAAGGATTTAATATACCTGTTTTCACACCAAGAGCTGAGTTCCAGGCTCTCTGATGTGTTTTGATATCTAAGAGCTGTGGGTTTCATCCCTTCTGTGTATTTGTGGGTCCCCTTGTCAAGGAGAAGTGGGGAGACGTTGACTCCCAAGAAATGATGCTGCTCTCCATCTCTTGCTCCAAGCCCATGACAGTGTTTCATCATGCAACCCAACAACCCTATAAGCAACACCTACAAAACCCTGGCCTGCCTAACACCCCCAAACCACTAAACTCTATTATTTCTATGTGGGCAGATAAATAAGCAGCTCGATATCCAGAGGGCCCTGCCAACCCTCCTCGCATGTCCTCAGCCATCCCAATCCCAGCTCTGAAGCTCAGTGCTGTGTTTTCTGGAGCCAGCAACATCCAGGTGATGCTACCAGGGATACCGAGGTGAGCCCAGGCAGGTTGGGACACCCAAGGGTGCTCAGGGTGCGGGATTTCCCCGTGTCTTTCCCTGGGAAGCGAGAGGTGACAGATCTTCCACCTTCCTGGACCTGGAGAGGGCAGCAGAGAAAAGCGGAGCACCCTTGGCTGGCTGGAGCAGGAGCAGCTGCGTTTCAGTATCCAAACACACTTCTCTGTGAGGAGGGTAATTTAGAGCAATTACACCGATTATTATTGCTTTTCTAATTAGTGCTTTTCCTACAGAATTAGCTGAGTGTTTATTAGGAGCCGCTTGTTGCCAATAGCTTAACTGCTTCAGTACCAGTTTTTATCAAACACTAGAGGGGCTCGAATTTGTTTTATTTTAATTTATTTATTTATTTATTCCCTGTGTGTAACTGGTTTTGTTATCTGGTTTCACATAAAAGCCCCAATTAAATATTCATTTTGCTTTGTTACATATGGCATTAAATTTTCATGAGCTGTATGTTCTCCTTGAAATTTTTTGGTGGCGGGGAGGGAGGAGGAGAGGGGTGAAGTAACCAGCACTCTCTTAAAAGCAAGGGTGTGTGCACGGGTGTTTGCTTTACTGACAGGGGTGGAACTGAAAAAAAAAAATAAAGAGAGAAAAGAAAAAACTATAGAAAAAGCCTTTTCTTACATACTGTGGAGATCCAGCCTTAAACCCACCAGTGAAGAGGAAGAAAAGGCGAGGCAGGTGGAGTTTTGGTCCCTGCCCTCCTGCGTTGTGGCATCAAGCTTGTGACATCAAGGCTGATCCCAAGGAAAAAAAGGTTTCCTTGTGGTCTGAGAAGATGATTTTCACTCTCAGTCCTTTTTCCACATTCCCAACTGCCTTTGAACAAGTTTCTTGGGCCCACAGCCCACACAATCCTTCTTGGGTGTAGTTCGGGTGTAAGCTGGTATTCCCGCGAAGGGTTTACCTCTTAATGACGTTGATGAAAAGTGTTGAGATCAATAGTGACTTCGTTCAGGATTAGAAGGAAAAAAAAAGATAAATTAAAAAAAGGTAACAAATTAAAATTATCAGCCACAAAATTAGCAACAATTAAATACTTGCTGACAAGGGGTAAGGATTTAGAGGTTGCATTTACCTTCCCCAGTGCATGAAATTTTAATTTACCGGTGGCTGATTTCTGCCCCAGAGCTGTGGGGCCAGCTTGCCTGCTGCTATCCCCATTTATAAGGGGGTTTTTTTCAGCCGAGGTTAGCTGATCTGCGGAGAGAACAGGGCTTTGGGGGTTGTATCAAGGAGACGACCCAGTAAAACAAGGGGTTGTCTCTCTGTGGGGTTTCCCGGCATCCCAACAGACAGAGGCAGGCAGCTGCCGACGTGGCTCAAGACACCCCATTTCCCCACCCCTGGGGAGGGGGAATATATTTCAGGGACCCCCAGAATATATTTCAGGCAGGAACAGCGGAAAAAGTTTATACTGAAAGTACAAGCTGTAAAAATTACATTGCACTGCAAAGTTAAAAGAAAGGAAAAAAAAAACCAGAACACTAACTTTCTTATTTTTTCAGGCAGGAAATTTAAATTATAACAGCAAAGACAAAACTGCGTTTGAAGGAAATATCTTTCAATGTATCCTATAAAAATCCAATTAAGTACTTACCTTGAAAATGCAACTTGTTCTTAAGAGACCTTAGAGGTTTGAGGTTGGGTTGTTTGTTTTTTGGTGGTTTGGGGTTTTTGTGTACTTGTTTGTGTTTGTTTTGTTGGGGTTTTTTTTTTTGGTTTGTTGTGGTTTTTTTCCTTTTTTTTTTTGTCAATTGGCAAGTATGTATTTGATTATTTTTTTATCAGTTCTCTTTGGTTAGTTCTCAAGCAGTTTCATGATGATAGAAATCAAGTATCCTCATCTGTATCTACAGAAAATTGTAATGCT
This sequence comes from Todus mexicanus, assembly GCA_013389965.1. Classification (NCBI taxonomy): domain Eukaryota; kingdom Metazoa; phylum Chordata; class Aves; order Coraciiformes; family Todidae; genus Todus; species Todus mexicanus. The sequence continues at coordinate 15,775 of WEIS01065825.1, forward strand.
TACCACCTCTGTTTGGAATTAAAAAGGGAAATAATTTTAAAAAAAGATTAAGAGATGATATTATTTTCAATTTTTCTTCCCTTTCCATTGCTTTCAGGGGGCAGTTGATCGTGGTAGAACACAGAAAGCTAGGAAGAAGCTGTCGTCTTTTTCCTACTACTACTCTCCAAACTTCAAAAAATACTCCAATTGTTTTCAAAATGTTGTAGTAAGAATATTTCTCAAGGACTTTGAATGGCAATATATTGCATTTTATCACTGGATGCAGAGGAATTCCCATGTCCCATCAGCTGCTCAGGTGATGGGATAAGCATGTGGGCTCCAGCTCTTTAGTGGAGGGACAGGAATTATTATCCGTAATAAAAAAGTTTCTAACTGGAAACATATATGTCAGTTCTGTGTGGCACCGTTGTGCCTGCCTGCTCTCTGTGAGCTCGAAGAGCTGCCTCAAATAGTACCTCTTTTAGGGTAAAATAGTCTCAAAGTGCTTGTCCAGCATAGAGAGGTGATGCAAACATCCTGTATGTTTCTGGATGTTCTTGTTTTTGCATGGTTCTGGTGTTCCTTATATAATATAATTTAGCTAAAATTATATGTATATGGTTTTAAGGACATTTTTCTCCACAATATCAGGGCTTGCGGAATAACTACTTGACAAAACATTGACCAGAACATCAAATCCTCTGAATTATGCCCTACTTATGGGTTTCCAAAAGCAAGCTTTAGAATAAATTCCCGGGGATAAGTAGGCTTGGAAATACACAGGCTAATATGTGTACATGCATTGCGAGCGATGCTGTTGCAACTGCTCAGGCTGAGGAAGGTGGTAAGATAAATGAAATTCATAGTCAATAGATCATTTCTTATCCCCCTCTTGGGGCAAGGGGTTGTTTGGTTTGGATTTTTATTTTTTTGCCTGTATGCAGCGTGACTTCTCTGCAGCTATCCCTGAATGTGAGAGTAGGAATGAGGGGACATCGAGGTACCTGGTGGGATCATTCTGGCCTTCCCAGGGTCTCCAGGCACATCCACGATGCTTGGGGGTGGGATCCCCTGAGGAACTAAAAGTCCTATTTTTGGGGTGATGTCACAAATTTATTTCTCTTTTATTATTGCCAACAGGAGTTACTCTTTCCTCTCTTTGTTTCAAACAGTGATTTTTTAACCAAGCTTAACAGTAAAAAAGTTATGGAGAATATTAAAGGTGAATGAAAACTGGAAAAGGGAGAAAATAAATCATTCCCATGTCAAAAGGTGCACTTCGAGGTGAACAAAACCTTTCACTAAATAACATCAAATTAATCATGTTTTGTCCAGAAAAGAAGTGCCTCAAAGTTAGGAGGTAAAGCATCATTATGAGCTAATCTAAACTGGGTATTTACATTTCTAAATAGTATTTTGGGAACACACAAAATTAATTCATAAATGTGAAGCCCTTGCCCCTGCTTCTGTCTTCGGAAAAAAAAAAAAAAAAAAGACCATGTGAAAAGCAGCTAGGGTCAAGTCGCACATTCTTTTAACCTAAAATGAATGTTCTCAACTTTAAGAGAAAAATATATAAAATATTCCTTATGGGTTGAACAAGCTTTCCCCAAGTTTCTCCCAGATATTGATAATCGAATCATAGGATCGTTCTGGCTGGAAGAGAACTTTAAGACCAAGTCCAACCGTTCCCCCAGTGCTACCAGGGCACCACTGCCCCGTGTCCCTCAGCACCACATCTCCACGGCTTGGAAACCCCTCCAGGGATCAGGGGGACTCCAGCCCTGCCCTGGGCAGCCTGGGACACCACAAGACAACCCTTGCCAGGAAGAACTTGGTCCTCAGTTCCAACCTAAACCTCCCCTGGGGCAGCCTGAGGCCGTTTCCTCTTGTTCCTTGGGAGCAGAGCCCGACCCCCCCTGGCTCCAAGCTCCTGAATGAACTTCAGGGAGTTGTGGAGAGCCAGAAGGTCTCCCCTGAGCCTCCTTTGCTCCAGGTTCAACACCCCCAGGTCCCTCAGCCACTCCTCACCACACTTGTGGTCAGATCCATCCATGGGACAGGGCGGGTCGCTGGGGAGGACACTGGGTGCTTTGGGCAGGATGGGCGCTGGGTTGCTCAGCTGTGTGCAACAATCCATGGAAAAGGGGGTTTACTGCCCCAATTTTCTCTCCTGTTGATTTAAACATGGCTTTTCCTGGGTATGAGCACAGACGCATCACACTTGGAGATTTCATCCAGGTCTGCCATTTGATTTTTTCTCTTGTATCGCATACATCCACTTTAAGCTTAATTCTTGGTTAATTATCCTGACGTTATCTTCACCCTTCCAAGCCTCTTACTGTTGAGAGGTGAGAGGTCTTGTCTGGACAAGCCATTTTCCAGGGCAATTTGTGCAGCTTTGCCAGGTTTTCTTTGAGAAGATGAGACAAAATGGACCATAACACTTAAGAAAAAGCAGAGAAGGTGTCTGGGATTCCCTGAAACAAAGGGGTTTTCAGTGAAAATTGGTCTTTTTGGAGTGTGGAAAAGTTAGCTGCAAATTTTCTCTTTTCTCAACATTATTTAGGTCTCTTCAGAGTTTTGTTTCAGATATGGGAAAACACAAACTCCACTTGCGGACAAGTTCATCACTCGGTGAAAAGCCAGACATTGCTGTTTGTTTTAACGGTTTGCATTCAGTTAGGTGAATAACCATTTGAAAAGTAATTCTGGGCACTTCATCGTGGAAAAGGCTTCAGTTTTTCAGAGGCTGTTGCAAATCTAAGGGGTCTGCCTGGCCCAAAGAGAGCTGCCTGTCTACCAGCCTGCAGTGCTGCCCACCCTGACTTAGTGTTTTCCCCTGAAGTCCTTGATCTCTTGTCTTCCAGCAAGTCTGATGATGGCTGTGCGGGGAAAAGAGGGGACANGTAGGTGTGTTAAACTTAAATTATTCTTTAAGAAAAGAAATGATTATTCAGAATGAACCAAATTTTGCATATCTGACCAAAATTTCTCAAAGTTACAAATTCAAGGAAAGGCTTAGACCGAAGCCTGAAAAACATAAGCCCACCTGGGTCTGGTACCCACATTCCCAGCAAATTCATCCATTTTCCTAAGCACTAAAGTGAGCCAGCGCTTGCTGCTGCTCGGCTGCTCCTCTGTGCCGTGCAGGAACCGGCATCGCTGAATCGCGAAGCGTGGCCGTGCAGTCTGTGAAGCTGCATCATACGTAGGGGTCTCCAAAAGCCAGCTTTTAGAGTAAATTCCCGGGGATAAGTGGGATCGAAAAATACACAGGCTAATATGTGTACACACATGGCGAGCAAAGCTGTTCTCCTAACAGTTTAAATAGTACGAGGCAGACACGGATGAATTTTGATCATTTCGGTTCATCTTCGTTCTGCAACGCTCTGGTGCTGTGGCCGAGCCATCATAGTGGCTCAGTGCTGCCCAGAGGACCAGGTCCATGGTGCTTTTGGTAGTCAAACACGTACAGAGGAGGGCTTTCCTACCGGGCTGGTGGGATAAATCAGTCCAGGTGGTGCTGGGACAGTGACGGTGTGAAAGAGGACAGCTAACGAAGGCTGTGCCTCGGTTGGAAAATGAACGTGTGGGAACTTGTGGCTTTTTGGAGAAAGTGGTCAATTTGGGGTGGAGATTATTGACACCCAGCCACAAAAAAGTGGTGGAAATAATAACTTTGCAAATAGCACCTTGCATACAGGCCTGTAGACTTCCCGGGCCAAATCTGGCTGGTGAGCAATTAACTGTATATCGGGATCAACCCTGTCTGCACCATGGAGCCGACGAGGGCCGTCCGCTGGATCTCCTTCTCTTGCTTTCCGCAAAACAGTTTTCACCACATGAAAATGCATCCCTCTCTTTGGAAGGAGCTGTAACACCTTCTTTCCCTCTGGTGACAGCCACCTTGCAGGGATGCCAGGCATGAGAAGTAACTTGTCCCCTGGAAAAACTCACTTTCAGAGGCTGGTGTGCAGTAACCCAACCTAGGAAGCAGCCAGGGCTGGTGAGGAATCCCTGAAAAGCAGCACGGGCCACCTCTTCGCCACACTGGTGCTGCCAGGGAGAGATAACCCCAGCAAAGCAAGGACATGAGACCCTGATCCTCCAGCGTGAAGATCAGACTGGGTTCCCATAGGGTTTGGGCTGGAGGTTGGAAATCAAGCTGAGTTTCCTGGCCCGTGGCTCGATGGCATGGAAACAGAAACGCCCCAGCAGGTTAAGAACAGGCTCTTCCACCTAAAGGATGAAAAGAAGGAATAAAAAAAAAAAAAGAGAGAGAGAGAAAGAGCTGCTGCCATTGAATAATTGATGAGTTTCAGACCAATCAATGCGACAGCAGAGCAGGGCTAATTAAAGGTTTCTAAGGAATCCCTGTAGTAATTTACTTGAATGTAAGAAGTTCATTCTCTCTCTCCCTTTCCCCCCCTCCCTGTTCCCAGGAATTCCAGTTTTAGGCTTCGGCGGTCTCTAACCACCGCTCACTTTTCCCCTCCAGGGGGGTGTTTGCTATGGAAATATGCAATTAATATTGCAGCGATCATAATTGCTAATTATTAAAACAATGCTACCCCCTTTTTCATGGCCTACTTTCTTGCTCAAAATCATTTAAATAACAGGGAAAGGAAAAAAAAAAAAAAAAGAAAAAAAAGACGGGGGAAAAAAAAAAGAAAAAAAAAAAAAGGCAGAGACAGGGTGGCTGGGGCTCAGGATTAAGTGCTGAGAGTGGCTCAGTTTGGCTGTAAATCGGTGCATTCCCACCACATCTGCCTGAAAACTAAGGGCAAGGTACTGTTGTCGGCAGGTGGCCCTTGCCATAACCTTGAGCCGTGCCAAAAAAAAGCCCCACGATGCCAGAGTGACCCTAATCCGTTTAATGCTCAAGGTATCGGGATGGTCCACCTGCCTTCCTCAAGCAGCCGTCGCAGTGGCATCCCAGTGCTAACTGCTGCTATGAAATATTAATAGCCAGTGATGAGGAATTAACTGCCAGAGGTGTAGGCTGTCAAAGGAAAGGTGAATCAGTCAGGGGAGAGGTGCTCAGTGCCAGGGACCTGCTCTGGCAATGGGATGAAATTCCCTCCTGTACCTGGCCAGGACCTGACAACCTACCAAAGAAATACGGGGCTTTTGAGTAGCTCAGATCTTGGGATCCTAAGAAGTAGAGGAGAGTTCAGCCAGCTTGTAGCACTTCCCCATCGGAGTTAAAATCCCAAGGTCATACTCTGACAGGCAAGGGATGAAAAGTTGTGAGGCTGAGTAGGGAGAGAAATGCTGTGGCTGGCTCTGGTGCTCCTCATGCCTTGCATTCCAACCCATTCCTGACCCGTTTCTTGAGTCACATTGTAGGGGAACTGCATGAGGAGGGGTGGGATGGGATGGGATCGGGTACACACACGGTGTCACGTGAGTTTGCATGGATTTGGGCACGAGTAAGCAGCTGTGGTAAGATCTGCCAGTGCAGGGAGCTCTCCTGGAGCTCCTTGGAAGACCTCCTCCGTGCCTTGTTGGCTGCTGCAGTTGTAAAGGTAGAGGACTGGAATAACAGACCTCGCTTAAAACCTGCACAACCGAGATGTGAGGAGCACTGGCATGGTTTCACCGCCCATGAGAACACAGAGCAAGAAAGGATTAAAAACCTGCTCCTGAGGGCGCTGGGGGCGGCGTGTCACACGCAGGCGTTTGTGCACTGAGAATCAAACTGCAGGGATCTGGAGGGGATCTGCTGGGGGTTTCTGGAAGCAATGTATGTGGAAATAAGGCAAAAAAAAAAAAGAGTCCCCTTGTGTGTGGAGGCTAGCAAAGCAGCCATTTTCTCCCGCACATAAATGAAAGCAAAAATCGGCAGGGTTATAATAAAACATGAAAGGCTTATGTGTAAGCTAGGAAGCAAGGCTTTGAATGGGTTCGTGGTGGTCTCAGGTGGTTGAAGGTGTAGCTGTAATACTGGAAGCAATTAGAAACAGGTTTTCTATTAACTGGCTTACTTTGCTGGCTGCTTTGATGGAGCTGACCTTTCCCTCCCAGCCCATCCTGGAGCAGGCGACAGGTTGGAGACTGCCTGGCCCTCCACCCTTTCGTGTTAAGCACAGGTTTCAGTCCTACGTATCGTATCTTTTCCTGCCAGAAGGGAAAGATTTGGTGTCTGTAGAGCTGATAGTGTGGCGGCTGAGCCTTGGCGCTAATCACAGCACGTAACTGGTGCAACCCTGTGATTGGGAAGGCAGGAGGAATGGGCTGAGCTCCCCTTGGTTCCTTCAAGAGCAAACAGAAAATCCCAGGTGGGTCTGGGATGTTTTTAGGAACTTTTATTTTCTTTCTTTCATTACAGTGGATGCTTCACCTCTAAAAATCCCTGTTCTATTATGTAACACCGTCAAAGGCTCATTACAGATGTCGCTAGCAGATTTGCCTGGAGTTGCTCCCATTTATCCCGGGACAGAACAGAGGAACCTGCTATAAGGTAGAAATTTTCCTGATACACCGAGTTTTTATTTTTAAAGGACTTGAACTAAGTAATCTTTTCCTGCAGCTCACGAAGCTGCCTGGAACTTACCTGATCTAGTTTCAAATCCACCGCTGATGCTGTTGGGATTTAAACCAGTAATTTGAAGAAAAGCTCTCTGCTGCTTTTCTTAGGTGTGGTCTGCTTTCCACCACCAGCCATCTTGGTGGGTCACCTGTGATGGCAAAGCTGGTGGGCGGTGGTTGAATTCTGCAGAGGGAGAAGGGGAATTGATGCAGGCTCCAGTTGGTAGGGTTGAATTGGTTTTGGACTTGGCTCGGCAGAGGTGGAAGAGCTGCTCCAGTTACAGCTCCTGCCTTCGTGTTATGTTCACCACATCTGAAGCTGCACCTATTTGGCCTGAATAAAGGTAAAATACAGATGCAGAAGCAACCATCAGGAGCCACTCTAGGCTGCTGAGAAGCCAGGTGGCTTAACGAGCGTGACTCAGGCCTTCTCTTAACCTTGTGCTAGTCAGGACTTTGACCAACGCAAACCCCAAGTCTGTTCCCCTCATTTTGTATCTTCCTTGTCTCCGTCACACTGAGAACACGTCAGCTGCATCTCTCTATTTGCAGCTTCATGGAAGGTCCACAGTTAATTATTTACGTAATTCCCACTGTTGGTGCTTGCAGGCTCGATCACCCTTCTTCTGAAACACTGTCAAGAAGATCCACACCAGGCTCACAGTGGTGTGTCTAACTCATCTCCTCCCCAAGCTGAACCACTACATCTTCACTCAGAGTTGGCAGGTGAGGAGTTCAGACCTGCCACTGACTTGTAAGAGCTTTTGAGCCCATTGCGGTTTTTTGGTAGGAAACTGAAGCATGGATGAGGTCATCTCCACCTCGATGTGGGTCAGAGGGCTGAAGTGACAACGTGTACCAGGAAACAACTCTGCTCTTGGAGAAGAGAAGAAGGTTGTTCAACCTAGATCATTAATCCAGTCAAATTATGGCAACGCATCTGAAGATGTTCGCCCTCGAATTCAAACTGTTCGCCCTCTTGGATGAACTAGATGGGACAAGGGTGTTTGTTAACGCAAAGGTGAGAAGAAGGAAAGAAAAAAAAAACACCCCACAATAAAAAAAATAAAGGTGGTTATGCCAAAATGCCAAAAGGTTTTTCACCACCTGTAATCAGGTGTAAAGGGAGGACAGGTGGACGCTACAGGATAGAAGAGCAGCCCCTGCGCTCTTCCTGCAACCCTCCTGGGATCCCTGAAGCATCCCTGAAGGAGAGGAACTGGTTAAAACCACAGCTCCTGTGTAACAGCAGGATCCGCTGCTGCGAGAGCGGTGAAAGATTGGTGGGCTGTAATGATGCGCGCGGGCTATATGGAAATGCCCACTAGCCCTCGGCAGCGGCCGCGGCGCAGACGGGGGGACGCGGCACCGAGAGGCAGAGGGAGCGTTATTGATGCGCTCGCCTCGGGGAGGGAAGCGGATAATGGATGTGGGATGTTGACCGTGCTTTGTCATCAAACGAGGGGCCTGAAAGATGGTGCGCTGGAATATTATCAGTCATTCCTTGATCAAGATGTAATGCTCTTGGGGTCCTTCTCTTTTTTCTCTTTCTCCCCCACCACACTGGCAAACGCTTTTATTTCTCACTCTCTGACCTTTATGCTCCGGTGTCTGGGATGCTCAGATCCGATCCCCTTTTAACCAAGAGCACACTGCCCTCCCCTATATTCTTCCCTACCTCCCCGCAAGCCTGAAGATGCTGGTGTGAACTCAAGGAAATCACATTTCCCGATCTGCGTGGCCTCATCTTGAAACGACCTCTTGCTTTTTACTCCCCCCATACCATTAATAGATTATGTCTATGCATAAACATACTTAAGTTTTATTTCAAGGGTACTATAGGTAAGAATAGTGGTACACAGACAAATAAAAAGGTCAGCCCCTGCTTTGAGATTGCCGTAACACAGCAAGGGATGGCAAATAAGGGGTTTTATTACATCTCACCTGTATTTAGGCAAATCAAACAATTGTATTTTTTACAGCCCTGTGTAATGGCCTGATGCAACCAAATGAGACCTCTCTCCCGGGGAGTTTAAGCAGCATATTAGCTTTATCACTTGATGACCCATAAAATGGTTGTGCACCCCTTAGTGATTACCTGACTTACTCAGCACAGCTCTGCGGGGAGGATATTTAAACATTTTTTGCATTACCAATTTCATAATGTCATAGTTCTAGTCGTCAGCCTTGCCTTTTCATCTTTGTGTGGGGAAGTAAATCAAGGAAGATAGGAAGATAAAAACAAGGTTTCTCCATACATTGGAGGTGGAACTACAATCTGAGACGTCTCTGTTCCCATCCTGTCTCCTCTGATGATGTTTCACTGCATGAGAAACTTGGTAGTCATGAACCTAATGGTGATGAAGGACAGAGTAAATGGAAAAGTCTTTCCTCCCATGCGAAGTGGCCAGGCATTGGTGTGTGTTGCTGAGCGGTCTTAAGACGTAGAGCAGAAAAATGGTGAAATTAAATCCTGCACGCCATCTCTGCAGCCTGCACATGGTGGGAAACGTCCAGCTCCTGGGCCGGTTGTCTGTCTTTCTTTTCATCCATCTTCACACTCTGTGTCTGGTTTTTGTGCCCTTATCATCATCTATTCACAAATTATCTGTAAGGACAAGGTACCACATCACCTTGTTCATGTGTCTCCGTAGCTCGACCAGCTTTTGTTTGCAGAAATCAAAGCCTAAGGGCTACTCGTGGTTAAAGGCTGTCCACATGTGGAGCAGATGATGGGCAAACCCTCACCAGCATCCCGTTAATTCACCTCTCATAAGCAAGAAATGTCACTTTTCTGTGGCTGACAGAGAAATTTGTATTTAGAGAAATTCCCTAGGTTGGCATTAGAAGGAGCGTTTCAAAACACTAATTGATCAAACGTCTCCACTCCATTTGGGGCAATTTCACCTTTCTTGTGAATACCTCGCACTCTGAACAATCCCAAACAAACTGTGTAAGTGATGACAGCACCAGCATTTGTCTGTAGATGAATTCCCCTAATTTTGAATTTTCTCAGCTGGAAATGTAGGGAAAAGTGATGCAAAAGGATATGTGCTTCAGAGCAGCTTTTGAGAGAAGAACACTAAATAGGGAGGAATGAGATCCAAAAACAGGGTCTTGTGACAAGAATATCTAGTGACAGTGTTTTTGAGGATCTCAGTTTTGGGAAGACAATTCATGTGTAAAGCAGGTTGGAGAACAGATTTTTACATATATATATGTATCTTTAAAAAAAAAAACAACCCTTAAAGGTTTCCAAATACACATTTTACCAAATTTTATTGATAACCTAATGGTACCAAAATTTGGTACAAAAGAAATTTGTACTGACAACAGTTAAAAATCCCAAACCTAAGCTTTTGCTTAATATAGATAAGATGTTTATGACAGAGGGATTGAAACTAGATGACCTTTAAGGTCGCTTTCAACCCAAATCAGTCTACGATCCTAAATAAAGTGTGCCTCAAGATGAAATCAAAATGCCTGTGAAACAGTTTACTTGAGACAATTCTGTACTCTAAAACTTTTTTCATTTCTTTGTAAAAAATCCTGTTGCAATTAGTGCAGACAGGAGAAACTCTTTGGTATTGTCAGGAGTGCTTTGATCCTTAGAAATGTCTTTAAATGACAAACTCCTAGACCACTTTGTTTTTTACATAGGCACCACAGGCCCTCCTGTTCCTCTAACTCATAGTCATAGAATGATTTGGATAGAAGGGGACCATTAAAGGCCACCTAGTGCAGCCCCCCTGCAGGGAGCAAGGTCATCTGCAACTAGAGCAGGTTGCTCAGAGACCCAGCAACCTTCCCTGCAATGGGGACAGGGATGGGGCAGCCACCACCTCTCGGGGCAACCTGGGCCAGGCTCTCACCACCCTCAGCACCAACAAGTTCTCCCTTCTCTCCACTCTCAAGCTCCCTCTCTCAGTTCCAACCCATCCCCCTTGTCCTGTCCCCACACGGCCTGCTCCAAAGTCTGTCCCCATCTTTCTGCCAGGCCCCTTGAAGCCCTGCAAGGCCCCCAGAAGGTCTGCGCGGAGCCTTCTCTTCTCCAGGCTGAACCCCCCCAGCTCTCCCAGCCTGGCCTCCCAGCAGAGGGGTTCCAGCCCTCCCAGCATTGCTGGGGCCTCCTCTGGCCCCGCTCTACCAGCTCCCTGGCTCTGCTGTGCTGAGGAGCATCTATTTGAAAGTGGGAAAAGTAGTTGCTTTCACATGTTGCAATTTTGTTCCAGTTTCACCACAGATGTTGTCCCATGCCCCAGTTTTGTCCCATATGTCTCCAAAAGCTTTATTTCTGTTCTTGTTCACTTTTGTACATATACTTCAGTAGTGTTGACTACCTAGCAATGAAATTCACAATGAAATTAGTATACTGTCCAGATCTTCCCTTTTAGGTGTGCTCAAAGAGCAAATATGGAAATGGACAACACAGTGAATGTCACTTTGTTCCAATGGAAAGGTTCCTGCATTGTGTCTTTTAATCTCTACATTGCTTTTTGCTTGTAGACACCTCCAACAAATCTATGCAAATCTGAGAGCTTGTACTTGCAGGGTGGATCTCAACAGGAAGTTTTTTTTCACTGGGGTGGGCTTCTCAAAGGTAAACCCCTCTGATCTGTCGCTCAGGAGTCCCCCCAGTTTGTCCCAGTCATCACAGTTGCGTGAACAACAACTGGACTATAGTCTTCAGGGTCTGTACTTGAGTTCAGCTGAAAGCCCAGATGTTCACTCACATCTGAGATGCCTCAACACACCCAACATGGTCACCAGCTGCTGTGCAAGATATGTCTCCTGGATGTCACGCCTTAAACCTGCCATCGCCTTAGAGATATTCTGACTAGTTTTATGGCATCTGGCACTGGATACCTCTGTTTGGGCACCTCATTCCCACCCTCTTTGCAGTGTGGCCAAGAGAGGCTGCCCAACCTCTCTTGTTTGGAGGAGATGTTGACACCCATTGAGAATCCACCCAGCTGACCTCCATCATTCTCGAGTGGATGAGATGTCTGAGCATCAAGGCTTCCTAAAGCTCCTGCAACTCATTGCCAATGGGCCCAAATGTCACCAAACCGGAAGCTGAGTCCAAAATCACATTACCTTTAGGCTGCAAAGGAAGTTAATAGTGAGAGTTCTCCTGTTGGCCTCTGAGCACTGCATATCCCTCTGCCTGTGCATTGAGAAGCATCAAATGTTGGGCATGAAGAGAAGTCTTCCAATCTTTGCGGCTAATTTTGAAGGGATAGGTGAGCTATCTTTTCTTAAATAATTCTGAAAATGTGTAGACCTCCTTTTCCCACTGATTCTCTTTCATCAATCACACCGGAACTTCATCTGTGTCTTCAGGAATTCAATAAGTAGACTTCACAAAGGGTTTGCATGGCACAGTGATAGATCATCTGTCCTGAAGTATGCACACTGAGCATATCAGTAGTAAGATTTACTCCCAAGAGCAGTCCCCAGAGATAGATCCCAGGCCTTAGTTAAAGACCACTGTCTAGATTCATTATCTTGTCATTGGTTCCAGGATTGGTTTGATCTATAGATGCTTGTGTATGGAGCAGAGCTTAACAACTGGAGGAGGAGATCACTCTGGGGTTCTGTTGTTGACTAGGTGGAGCCCCCTTGGCCAACTCACTTGCCCCTAGATCACCAATAATACATTACTGCTTCAAACTTGCAGACATGGATGGGAGATTGTGGGGCTTTTTAAGGATACAGACCCCTTTGCTTGAGTCATAGCTGAATCAGCGTGTTCTCCCTAATCAAGTCCTGGAGTTCAGTCCACTGGAGATGGAGTAGGTAGAAAGGCTGCAGGGTGGCACATAGGACTCGTAGGAGAAGGTGTGACTTGGTGGTATCTAGAACAACATTGGGATGCTGCTGTCCGTTGGAGCTGTCCACTGGGCAGCTGCTAGAAAGAGATTTGTAGAGAAACAGAGGTTGACAAATATGTGCTGCGGTCCTATTTTACTTGGAGATTTCCTGCAGGTGAGGAGGAGGGGAGATGTCAGCTACTACTTCTGTTTCTAATAAATGTTTTCTCAAAAAAATGTCCCTAATGCACAAGATAGTCATTTCAACAGTTCTAACTTAATTTGGTAGGCAGTTGGACCAGATTGCAGGTCCCTTCTAACTTAAGTATTCTGTTATTTTTAGATTTGATCCTATCTATCATTTTCATGTCTGTTAAATTCATGGTAAACAAACAACCCATCCTGATTCTCCCTTCCCTGGAAGAGTTTCAAAGGGCTGAAGACTTCTATCTGTGTGTCATCAACTGAAAAATACTCAGGTGAGTAAGGGGTAAACAGAGGTAGGAGCCATTGACCTATTTCTGATTTGCTCACAATAACACGTATTCTCTTTTCCTATGCACCAAAAATTGAAGCTTCCTCTCCTCTTTCCATTTATTGCTGCTCCACCAGAAGTGTCTATCACCTTGGAAATTACTCACATCCTTTTTTTCAGCTTGCTTTTGGATGTCAAACTGAACACAGATCCAGGCTTCTGAGACAAATGTGTCTTTTTAAGCAATTTTTTTGTTAGTCTTTGTCATACAACTTCACCCAAAGGCTTCCTAAACCAGGACTCAGCTTTGTCTTTGACAATTCTTCGGTGATTTCCGAGACTTATCACAGATAATGCTGCTGGCTGGTGGGGGGTCTGCTGTGGGTGTTAGTTTGTGGAAACAAATTCCTAACTATTCTGGTCCATAAATCCTGAGCCTAACACCATGAGACTTGCAGCGGTGAGTTCCCTCCCAGCGTATTGGCATTTAAATTTTTGACAATCCCATTTAACCATCTATATTGATTGCAGGTTTGGATATATACAAAGCAACCTTTTCAGGGGGAATTTGAATTACACTGGAGTAGAAGGAAAGCCCCAGATCACTTCAAAGCACTTTGATATTTAATTGGCAATCCTGGGATAGCGCAGCTTCAATTAAAGTGAAGTCATCCCACATACCTGTCTACTGACCTGAGTTCCTGAGCGAACATGACAATGTTTGACAATGAGCACGGAGAGCACGCAGTAAAACAAGCCCAAGGTATCAAGTCTCCTTAAGGCAACCTTTCCTTTTGTTGTTTTTCGTTTTATTATTATTACTTTTTTTCCCCTGTAGTGGCT
>WEIS01065828.1:5483-38992 GCA_013389965.1 Todus mexicanus
TTGTATGGTGGAGAGAACTAATTAGACCTATTTCTCCTGAGCAAGTCATCTATGGCTATCACAGATATCCAGTACTCTCCAGGTGATTACAACAACTCAGCATTAGCAGAAAATATGAAGAAGAAAACCCAAGAGCACCATACATATGGAAGACTTTCATCCTCTTGATAAATCTAGTGCTTATAAAGGCAGCTTCTGAGGGTAAGACTGTGCAACACAATTGTCCCAGTTCACAGATGAGACTGGGCTTGTGCAGAAGGAAAGTCATCTCCTACTCCAAATGTAAAAGCAGGAGCCTGAAAGTCCTTGGTCAGGCTGTTGGCTTTTTTGTAAAAAAAAAAGCCCAAAACTCCAACAGGAAGGTCACAGAATTGTCCCCCTCTCAAGTCTCAGGGTAGACCCAACTAAACACAGCCTGTACATCAGAACAGATGACTGCATCCAGTTTCTTCACTCTTAAGTAAGCCAGATTCCTTTGAAAGGGAGAGCTCTTGTTCAACCTGTACTTCAGCCTATTCACGGCCTGGCATGTTTTTCTCCCCACTTTCATGTGTGGTGCTAATGAACACTCAAGGGTTTCTGTGTTCAAATCCCAGAGAGAGAACCATGGAGTGAAAATTTAGGACATCAAATATGCACTTAATTATATGAGGTTGTAGGTTGGAACACCTGCATACCTTTTCCCTGCAAGGATTAAGGAAACCATGTTAGAAAAGAACAGATTAATTCCTCTGATAAAACCTGAAGCTCTCCGGGCAAACTTCGGGCAAAAAGGCCACTCTGGCTTCGAATTAAGAGAAAAAGAAAGCTTCCTCTCACTCAACATCAAAGGTCTTCAGAGGCCCTTTAATACATAAACTGGCACCCAAAGTAGCCAGGCACTTCCTACCATTCTGCAAACCATAAGCTGCTGGAGGAGAGAGGGGAACAGAAGTATCTGCATTTGCATTTAAAGGGGGAAAAGCAATGACTGAGCAACCAAGAATATTTTGTTGTGTAACAAAATTTCCAGTAAGGAATAAGGACAAAGTGAATCTCCAAACTGGAGAAACAGTTTGAAACCTACAGTACTGAAAGCCACTGAGATTTTCATCCCTGCTGTACACGTTTTATGTAGAAGACCATAGTATTGTCAGGGCTTGAAGGGACCTCACAGATCACCGAGTTCCAACCACCATGCCATGGGCAGAGACACCTCACACTAGATCAGGTTGCTCAGAGCCCCATCCAGCCTGGCCTTAAAGGCTTCCAGGGATGGGGCTTCCACCACCTGCCTGGGCAACCTGCTCCAGTGTCTCACTACCCTCATGGTGAAGAACTTCTTCCAAACATCCAATATGAATCTACCCAGTCTAGTTTTGCTCCATTCCCCCTAGTCCTACCACTACCCGACATCCTGAAAAGTTCCTCACTGGATTTCCTGTAGGCCCCCCTTTAAGATACTGAAAGGCCACAATAAGGTCTCCTCAGAGCCTTCTCTTCTCCAGACTGAATAACCCAAACTCTCTTAAGTCTGTCTTCAAGGAGAGGTGCTCCAGCCCTCTGATCATCCTCATCGCCCTTCCTTGGCCATACTCCAGCACAACCCAAGAGGCACTAGGGAAGAACTACGTTTTCTGAAGAATATGAAGACTCTCCCTATAAATCTGGTGCATTCTTTATCATGAAGTGTATTTCAGTTCATCAGAGGGACTGTGACTCTGTGATACCTTGCCTTTTTTGACTTCAAGGTGAAAAAAAAGTAGCACAAGCCACCAGTCAGCTAGACCTACTTCATCCATCTTTGCAAGTAACTGGCACATGGGAAATTATAAGGGTTTGGGTTTTAATTTACAGACCATTGTATTTTTGAGAATTTACTATTATCATCCTAAATGCAATTGAAGCAATTTTGACAGAATGTAAAAAGCACCCTCCTCAAGCTTTGCCAACTCCACAGTCAGGAATGATGGCATGTGTATCAGGCTATGCACACCGCTCGAGAATAACTTTGATGATTACTAGAGAAAGCCCTCCCAATTTCCAAAGGCTTTTTAAAGAAGAATAAAGTGAAGTGAAACAGACACTCACTTAATCCCTGGGACATCCAGGAGGTTGCTCATGCCTGCCCAGTTGATTTCCAAGTGCTACAACAAGACCAGGGAGAAAAATTATGCAGGACCATGAAAATTCATTCCAGAACAAATGTAGAATTTAAAGTGGAAGCAAATGCTTCTAAAACAAAGCCATCTGTTTTAAAAAAATAAAACTTGCCCCAGCAAATGACTGAATCTGTACAGTAAAACCAAGAGCTGGCAGCAAATCCCTCATCTACTTTACCCCCCATACATGAGGTGAGGGCATCACTGGGACTTACCCTGCAAGCACTGGGAAAGGCAGCAGTCAGACCTTAGCGAAGGCCACTGGCAGATTCCCTGGGGTCACACATAGTAAATTTGACAGCTCTACCTAGACTTTGAAGCTCTTTCCTCATGCTTTCACTTAGAGGTTGGCCTATGGCTGCAGGCAGGGGGATTTACAAACACCACCCACCTTCAGGAGCCTATATATCTGCTCACACAATAAACAATTATTTTCACATGTTAAAATAATGCTACTACATCTAAACACAAAAACATTTCATCCAAGATCAAAACTGCATGACTTCCATGAACTCAAGCAGAGGATAACCCACAAGTAAACAAAGCCGTGTAGTACAAGATAACTGGTTCTTACAAGACTAGAAGGTTTCTCATATTTTATTACACCACAGTTCAACTACAAGGCATGTGACCTTAACTAGGCAAGCTTTCAAAGCACAACTGCGAATGAATGGTCTCCAGGGTAACTGCATTTAAAATCTACAAATGGTAAGATTTAAAATCCACGTGCCAGGAACCTTGCAGCAAAGGCCTAAGAAATGGCTTCTGTGCTGTCATCATTGCAAAGTCCTCCCATTCTTGAGTGAAGCAATTGACTTTTTAGGCACTACTACAAAATTACAGGGCAAATTCATCCCTGTCCTCTTGGAGTTCAAGGCGAACATGGAACAATCAGGAATTTGCTATTCAAATATCTGCCCTGTGAGGCATTCAGTCATGCAGTTTGGGTTACCAGCGATGGGCCACTTGTGTCACTTGCTGAAGACCTGTCCATGCATTCAGACCAAGAAGCAAGAAGGCTGCAGAGTGTAGTTCACTACTGACTCACCGGTTTCTGCACAAAAAACAGGGTCACCGCTCCAACGAAAGGTGCATCAGTTAGAAGAGGTTCCAGTATCACCCGCAATGTCCCATACAACTGCAAACAGAACAAAGAAAAGTGAATCTGAAGGTGCTCTCATGATGAAGTTTCAAGACTGAGATTTTTCAGCGATGGAAATAATTTAAAAAATCCTACTTGAAGCCATTTCATTTAGAATTTAACAACAATAACCTCCTGTCCCTCAAACCATTTTTACTGATATCAAGCAATCCTTCCCAAGTTTGTGGAGTCTCTCTGCAATCCTGACTGCCACACAATAGAGTGATCTACTTGTTAGCTTTCAACATTGTAAGAACAGGCTGTTGGTCTAATCTATATTGGTTTCTGAATACTCTGGCAGAACTGGCTCTTTTGAAGTCCTCTACCAACACGCAGCTCCTCTGAACTCCAGTGGCAGAAGCTGGCCCACAAGAGCTTAATGCTCGAACACTGACCCCATTTAAGAGTCACACTAAGCAGCTTAAAAGTGGTATTTTGGTGTTTTCCATGGAAGGCATAATTTCCCCAACCAGGACACAAGGAGATAAAGCCAATCATTCTAAGCCTGCTAGTTGTTGGTTTCCCAGTTAAGTGTCATAACCTCCCCACTGGGACATGCTACCACCTGCCACACACAGCCTTGAACAGACATTAGCACTTGCACGCACCTGTACGCCCTTCACTCCAAGATTAAATTTCGATATGTCCATGTGAATCTCGCAGTCCCCTATGTAACTGAAAGAAAATACTCATATTATTTCATAGTTTTCAACAGTCCAGTGAGAAATTTGGGGCTGTACAGAATAAAAATGAAATTAGTTTAATGATCGACAACATGACCCCACAGGCAGAGATGGTTTTTCAAGCAACTGAAAAGGGAAAGTTGCGCACACTGATCAAGGGTCAGAGCTTCACGAGAGAAGCCCTTCAGTCAGTTGGGATATTGGTCTACCTGCAAAATGTCAAAGTAACATCTGTATTTCAAGGTTCCTTTTCCATACTAAGACTGGCAGCGGTTTAAGGCAAGTTTGCTTCAAGAAGATCAACAGGCACATTCAAAATGCAAAGTCACAGCAATTGCCCTCTTGCTCCCTTCTCTGCCAAAGGCCTGAACCCACTCCACAACGTGGTGACCCAGCTCCCAGGCTGACGCAGAGCCATCCTGCCATTACATATAGGGCCCTCACCTTGCTCACAACCAAAAAGCCCACTTGAAGGACAAATTCATCACTTAAAATAACCTGTCTTCCTTGAGGCTTAAAAGACAGCAACTTAGATCAGGTTTTGGTCAGTTGCCATGGAGAACATCAGGCCTTAAATATAACAAATGCCGAGTGCAGCACTTTTGCAATTTGGAAACCACCTTAGACTTTAATAAAATTACAAACATCACCTTACGAAAAAAACAATAGCCACTCCCCAGGGAGCAGAGCCCAGCAAATTTGTTGATGCCTCTGGCAGAAAACAATTGAAGGGAGCTAACCAAGTTCCCTTTCAGTCCTCTGAGAAGTGGTTCTTTCTGGAGGCAGACACACAAACACCCTGCAGGTAAAGCAGGGTGTAAAGGGGCTGCAGCACAGTGAATGTGCTGTGCTTGCTGCCTGCATGTATAATTTCATCCCATAATCAAAGCAAAAGGACACAAGTTTTACTCTGACCACATGTATATGGGCAAACAGTGCTGCAGATGCCACTAATTCACACTAATTTGCACATAGACATATATCCTGCCCATGACACCGCCTCTCAAAAAAAACCCCAAACAACTAACCTTGCCCAGAATGGGTAACCCCGTTAGTTTTTCTGCATTTTTGCAAGCAGAGTTCTTGAATATTTGTTTACAGATAGTCACTGAGAATTTTAGAAGCTCACAGTACACAAATTAAAGCCTTTAATGTTAGAACACTCCCATTTCTTAACTATCCAATCTCACAGGCAGTGCCAAAATTAAGTCTTCCTTATATGCTACTCACATAATTAAACAAACCTATTTTTGCATTTATTAATTTCTACAATTTTGACATTATCTTACAGCTCATTACACTGGGTGCTAATAGAGCTTTGTCATGATAGAAGTCTAAATGAGAAGCCCAAATGAGTTCCTCAATTTGCAGTAATTAATCCAAGAGGATTTATCTCAGCTGTTACCAGTGTCCATCACAGCAAATAATAGTTGTGGTGTTTCAATTTACAACCTTTATGCCTTTCCACACAGCCAAAAACTCTTCTCACCCGGTCCTCAGTGTCTCTTTTCTCCAGTAATGCTACAATACATGCAATTGCGTTTTAAAGTCTAGATGTCAAACAAGTCTTTACGTCTTTTATCAGGCCTATAAGCTGTGACAAAATTTACACAAATTACACCATTTGGGTGCATCATCTCAGGGACCAATCAAAACACTTTAAAAGCAGACTTTATAGCCTCCTTCCTTGCCTTTGCCAAAAGCTCTCTGCCTCACAAATAATCACGTCTGCGCCTGCCAAAACCTCAAGTACATTCCTTTCACGTGGGACTGTCAAGGCTGTAATGAGACAGTGCTCCACATAACCATTCCCAATGCTCTGATGCTACAGACATGTAAGCTGTTAATGGATTTAATTAAAGCAGCTTCTCAAGTTCCTTTTGGTTACTCCATAGAATACCAGACCTACTGCATCATTTGCTCTGCTGATAGCTACTGCCCATACCAGGAAGGGCTAAGTGCTATTTCTCACAGTTCTCAAGCAAAGGATAAAATTTGGGATATCACATCACAAATTTAACACAGAGGAAAGGAAGCTTTTCCTCACACAGAACAGACCCGAATCAGTGTTCAGTGCTGTCTCATGTTATGGAGATTGGGAGCACAGATTAAGCAAAACACTTGATGGACCATACGTCTGCAAAACTACACAAATAATTTCATACAGATCACATAAGAGGGAAAGGTTTTTTCTCCTCCTGTCCTTTTCGTGTGTTTTTCCCCAGCCAAGAAAAAGACTCTGGGCTTCAGTTGCCCCTTGACTGAGCGGAAAAATGTCTCATCCTGTACTGCTGTGAGACTGAAAGCAAAAAGCATTTACAGAGCACGCTGAGATTTCCAAATGAACAACACTGCTTTACACCCAGGCTGAGGCAGCACTGGAGCAGGGCAGGGCTGCTGCCAAGGCTGGAGTGTTGCCCACCAGGATAGCAGCACCTTGCGTGAAGTGGCTGCTCAGGTTTCCCTGCTGAGGCCGCCCTGGCCAGCATTGCATGCAGCGGGGAGACAGCCAACAGGCCGTGCTCACGAGGGTTTACCAGCGAGGGAACTCCCACAGAATTATAGCCAGCAAGCATCAGGGCAAGAGTCATGTTTGTAACATGGTGACACATTAATCCTTTAATGTTCACTGCAACGCAGCCACACTTCCCCGAAACCTAACCCACGAGAGAGGAATCAGTCACTGTGGTGTCTCAGCACTGCAACGTGCACCACACTGGCACCCACAGCACATCGCACTCCTCCAGGGCTGTGATGCCAGGATGAAGCTCTGTGGATGGATCCAGCCATTTAAACCTCTCCAGCACGCAGCAACTAAGAGATAGTGTTAAGGGCAGCAGCTTCACACTGGTGCAGCTCAAACCACCCACCTCCTCTGAGCAGCTCTTCTCCCAACACCAGCTGCACTAATGCAGACACTCACTGCTATTCATGTAGCTAAGAGCACCTGCTTTGTAATGAGTGTTTGCCTCACTCCAGAAAAGTGGGGGGTCACCCATTTCTTTGATTAAATAATAATAAAAAAATGTTCCTTTGGTTACCCAGAAAAAAGCAGCTAAATAACACCACTGCGCATACATTTGCTTCTCCTCTTTCCTGGAGGTAACACACTACCTCCTGAGGACGCTGTACAATGCACAACATCCAGCTTAGTTGCAGAAATCAATGCCAATATATTGTCATAAGAGAAGCTGGGTCCTTAACACAGCCCAGGAGAAGACACTCCCATCAGAGAGGCAAAGTAATCTGAATACTCCTGTGCAAACACAGAAAATACTTGGGTTATCAGATGAGAGTTCAGGTTAAGTGATCGTCAAGACAAGCAACAGAAGTGTCTGGCTAATTTGGAGATCCTGGTGGGTCTCCCAGAGGGATAGGAAGGAGGAGGTGGGGGAATCCCTCTGCAGAGGACTGTTAAAAGACAGTGAAAATGAATATGTGGGAGAAGCAGCCTGGAGAAGTAGTTTAACAGAGAACAGTAGCAACCTCCTACAGAGCCTTAAAGACATCCAATCCCTCGATCTCAACATGGAAAGCACAAGTGATTTGCCAAAGGCCCTAAAACTGGTCTGGCTATTACAGAGTGCACTTCGCTGACAGCACTGAAACACAACATGTTCTGGCTGAAAACCAAGCATGTCATGTTGCAGGGAGTGCTGGTGCTCTGCCAGGGATGGAGATGCTGCCATGCCATTGCCACATCAAGCAGCAGAGGCACAGGTTGGAGCAGCTCTGTGTTGTTGCCAAGATACTCAATAATTTCACACTGCTTTTTCCTGGCACTACCATGAAGAAAAGCCATTTAAATTAGGCAGCTCAATCACCCACTAAACTTACAGAGCTACAGCAGCATGCAAGTGGTAATTCCCCCAGAAATTCCACTCTCCAGGCTAAACCAGGAGAGAATTTAGCTCTGCAGTGGCTCTGATGTTTACAAAACACACAAGCTCACTCTAAACAGCCTGGGAGGTATCAAATGGTTCATCTAATTTTGTTGTTATTGTTGTTGTTAATAGAGCTAGAGGCAGTTTTCTGCTCAGAGAACAGCTGTAATCACAAAAAGCAAATGTGTCGGGTGGTGCATGGAACAAATGATGAGTAAAACGAAGATTAATCTAGGGGAAGGAATTAAAAAATAAATAGCAGAAATAGTTCTGGAAGAACTGGAGAGGTTGGATTGAAGAGGAATCACAGTAGGGCAAGGCAGACTAAGTGCCTCCTTGCTGGAGAGCTGTCAGAAAGGGAAACAGTTCCACAGCTTGGGTTCTTGCTGCCACGAATGGCAAAGCCAAGGGACATATTCAATTATCCAAAGCAGCAGAGATGGGCGGGAGGAGGTAACACCTGGATCTGTGCAGAGGACACTGCTTTCTGACTTAAAGGCTGACACACAGCATCTCACTTCTGTAAGAACTGAGGTCATCCAGCTGGGGGACAGATAATCTCACATCATTCAAGGTTGATACAAGATTAGGCCCTCTCCACTCCATGCTGATGTCAGTGGGCCACATGTCCAGTTCAGCATGACAACTCACACACAGGTGTCAAACAGGCAGTGAGTTACGAGCCATCAACATAATCAGTGCGCAACATTACCATATCTGCAGGTCTAGGACAACTTGTCTTCTATCCATTTCTTTGGTGTAGGCTTTTATTCCATTGATTCTAGGGCACTGAAATAAAGACAAACAAGATACAACATAGTTAATATCTTTCAGGTTAAGCCAAACTGAACAGTCCTACTCAATTCAAACAACTTGAGTACCAAAGCATTCATTAAAAACTTTGCACAACTGCATGTAGAGTATGAGTAAACCACACAAGTTTTTCCGTTAAAGAGGTAGAGTGTACAGCCTTGGCAGTTCTCAACATCAGGGCAGGTTGAAGTAGCCCACGCTGTAAGCCTTAGGAAGCACCAAAAACTCCTGTCACAAGGGTACAGAGACAAATGTGAGTATGCGTCCCTTCTTCTATCCCCAGCTCCATGATATCAACAGCTGATGGGAAGGGATCTGTGTCTCCCAGATGATCTCTTCCTCACAGTGAAGATGTCTGAGTTAACATGAGGAAGGAACAAAGAAGACAGCAGTGTTGTACCAATACCATTCTGTTAAACACTCAGAGCTATTACAAAGCTGAACATCAGACTTCCCTTGCATCTGAACTTCTCAGAAAAGACTGAACTGGAAGTGTCACAAAGGATTCACGCTACCTTCTCGCCAAAGTGGATCTTGGTAAAGGTGCACGTTTTCAGATGTACATTCTTTGCTCTGATCTTCGGTTCAAGAACTTCCTTAAATGTTTTTTCCATGATTGTCCCAAAGTATGGCCAAGCCTGTACAAGGACCTAAAGAGCAGCAAAATCAGACAAACACTGAAGATTCTTTATGTAAGATACCTTTTTTTGAGAATCAGACAAACACATTACACAACACTTGGCTATTAATCTCTGTTGTTTTAAAATACCAAGTCACATTTGCGCTCATAAGTCATCTTTATGGAGGGATCCATCTCAGTTCCTCAGAAAAGAAAATTTGTTCTAGGAGCTGAAGGGTGAGTTTTCCGCACCACAGCATCTATTGACTGCTTCTAGCCACAGGGACTGATCCAGCAAAGCTCTGGGTTAAAGCCTCTCAAGTGCAATACTCCCCAATTACTCCAAAGCATCACAAGGTTCCCGGGAGTTTGGTTTATTTAGAGAAAAGTGAGATGAGCTTTTACATCAAAAATAAAGTTTGGTAAAGAGAAAAACAGGATAGTTAATGGATGTCAATTTGCAAGTTCAGCTGTTTTGAATTCTATAGGGGCCAAATTCAGTGAGAGTTTGACAACACCTGCTGATGGGAGCACCTGCTCTGTGGGAACCCCTCTGGTAAGATGAGATGCCACTACCTTTGCTAAAATAATACTACATATACACTTATGTATATGCACACATAAACATACATTTACATCTCTGTGTGTGTATATATATGTGTATACAAACTTGCGTTTTTTCAAATCTCAGAATGAAGTGTGGCCAAATTCAACAAACCTCTATTCACCAGGCACCCAACTATCTCTCGCCAAAACCTCAGTGGCAACTCTATACTTTAGTGGTTCCAAGATTTAAGTACAGACACTGATATGACTGAGCCGTATCGTAGCGACCGGAAAAATTCTCAAGATTTGGCCCGCAGAGTTTGTGTTGTGGATGCAGCTCAGAGATGATGGCCTCACAAATTGGACTTCAGAGCTCCTCACCTTGTTCAGCCACTCCACTCGTTCAACATCAGGGAAGTGAACCTGGGTACAAATAAAAATAAATGAGTGCCACATGCCATCTGTTTCAGCGTACTGCAACACACAGAAAAGATACCACGGAGTGCGGAACAAGTTTTAGAGTAAGTAGAGACCCCTCTCCCCTCATATATCCTTCCTTCGTAATCTATGTCCTTGAAAATTGTGAAAGGAAAATAGAATAGTAAAAAATAGTAAAAGAGAAAAGAACACACATGCACTGATGCACCAGTAATGCCTCTGGGCACATTCATATCATTAAAGCAAGTGTCATATCCTGTTCTTGATGTAAGCAGCATTAGATTTCTCGCTCTTCTCTTGGTCATGCCTTGGGAAGCCACAAGAACCTGCTTCCCTTCAAGATCACGAGCTGTGCAGGACCTGTTTCTTGTATTAGATCACCTCAAGCAGAACAACGCACTTCGGAAAACAAGAACCTGCTTAGGAAACTGAGTCTATTGGTTGCAGCAACGTTTCTTCACTAATGCTAACAATAGCACCAGTGGCTTCAGGGAAGAGAAGCACTGTAAGAGTTCAGGCCAATTAGCGTACACCATCAGGTGTAACAGTCCAGTGTTCCCACCTCTCAGAGCTTTTTAAGATACTAAGGACAAATTGAAATGAAGTAGTCACTCATGTATCATGTTTTCAAGTTGGACACATCAAATGCCAAAAAGAAGTGTATGTGTCCATTAAAAAAATCTCTCCAGTTCCCTGAAGTGATGACTCGTTTAATCACCATCAGGACAGTCAGATATGAGGCCACTCTCAAGTAACCACCTGATCTCTCAGACCTCACCAAGAAGCTGCTGAGTGAAGAGCCACAATCACACACAAAAGTCGTATGGATGTGGTATTTTCAGCTACTACTACAAGCTGGTAGCAGTTTGTTGCAGAAGGGAAGGGTGGTACAGAAGCTTCTCAGAATGGACATTCAGGTCCTTGCTCAGGTCTACAGGAGCACTCGAATACAAAGGGATTCCTTCCACTATCACCTAGTTTGATAATAGTAACTGGGTAGGACAACACGTTATCTCCTTATTGAAGAGCTGTGAATTACACTCTTCAGTCAAAGGCTTGTTGTTTCATGGTGCAGCTGTTCAACCAAGTAACAAGTGATAGGACAAGAGGAAATGCCCTCAATTTGCACCAGGGGAAGTTTAGATTGGATATTAGGAAGAATTTCTTTACTGAAAGGGTTATCACACATTGGAACTGCCAGCCCAGGGTGGCAGTAGAGTCCTCATCACTGGAGGTATTTAAGAGTCACACATAGTGTGACATAGTGCTGAGTGATATGGTCTATAGTCAAAGTCTTGTCAGTGGTAGGTTAATTGGACTTGATCTTAAAGGTGTTTTCCAATCTAGGCAATTCTGTGATTCTGTAATTCAACAGCTTTCAGAGAGGTGCTCAGAGATGTTTGGATGGAAAGGACAGCACCTTGCCTTTCATTTCAGCTTCATCTATGATTTCAGAGTCCACTTTCCTTGCTCAAATAATGCTTTGAATTATCCTCAATTATTATATTTTAAAACCCCCAAACAACAAACAGCAAACAAACACAACAAAGTGATATTACCGTATTCTTTATAAGCAATTTCTTTTGATGTTCTAAACACAACTTTTCTATTAAATGAGACCACACAAGTTCACTGAAACGTCAGCCTACTTGGCTCTATTTGCATGACAAAGTGAGAATGCAGCACCAAAAGGGACAATTGATTTTGATAAACTGCTGCTGACATTTTACAGAAAAGTGGATTACGTGAATCAGGAGATCTCTGCTTCACCTGCCAGCCTTTCATCTTTCACCAAAAGCTCCTCTGCCAGGGCACAAATCCCAGGCTGCCTGGAGGCAGCTGGTCCCCAGCTCCAATGCAACTGCCAAGTGCCAGCATTTGTGCCACAGCTCTGAATCAGTTACAGGCAGGATAGCGTGGGGATGGAAGTAGCATGGCAAGCCATCCTTCAAAAGACCTTAGAGCAAGGAGAGGGATGTGACCCAAAGGGAAGGGCAGAACAGGACTCAGGGCAACATTCAAGCCACCACAACCCAATGAGAAAGTCACAGCCCATGTGTGAGATCCACCAACATTAAAGGGAGAAACATAGCACAATACAAACCACTGAAGTTGGATGGGATTGTTCACTAGAGAAAAAGCTGCTAGAGGTGCACTGGAGGATGCAAGTCAGTGGGTAAGGAGAGCTGCAACAGCACATAGGAGCCTGAGGAAACAGGCGAAAACCCTGAGGAGGAGAAACAGCTAGATTCACCTTAAGAAAAATAAAAATTGAATTCACTATTTGAGTCGCAGACATCAAAACCAGACAGCCCAGAGCAAACTCCAAAAGCAATACCAGTGAATCACACATCACTGTATTACACCTCAGACCGCTGTGATAGGACTAGCAGCCATTCATGGTACATTTTCAACCCTCCTGATACCCCTTCATCCATATGTCTGCAACACAGCTCCTGCCCAGGCACTCTGTGCCTCAGTTTCCTTTGACAGACAAAAGAAACATTGTTGTGGCTCCAACGTAACAAAGACCACCAGAAGCTCCTTGGCTAACACAAGGAGGCTCTCAGAGGATAACACCACAGAAATTGGCCAACTACGTCTCTGGTGAAAAACAGCTTTCTGCCTATTATGAAAGGTCATCAAATTTCAGTGCGTTCCCAGTATCAAAGGTCAGCTGCACTCTCATCACCACAACTTATCCTGTCCTAATACTTTTTGGAAAGAAACCATCCGCAGTTCCATACTTTTTAACCATGTGCTCTCGACTTCAGATTCACTTCTGATCTTTGTTACTGGTGAGAGGCCTGGCAGCAAGGTCTTGTCCTCAAGTTTGTCATCAGTACAGCGCAGCTAAGAGAAGCCCAAAACAATTCCTACTAAGCCCAGAACCAGCCACCAAGAGCTGCCAAAGTTAACACTATTCCAGAATAAGGATTACTTCTGTAGCCTTGGGCAAGTCACGCTATCACAACCAGTTTTCCCCACATACAAAAGCAGGCAGGTTTCCTGACAGTATTTTAGGAAATGCTGCAAAAATTACTTAGTATTTGAAAAGAGCTTTGAAGATCAAAACCACTACGTAAAGGCCAATTACTAGCAAGTGAAGAAAATGTGTAAATTTCTGCAGGGCTTCCACCTTGCCCTGGAGCATGTCACACCAACCATCACAAGAACAGCAAAACCCATGTCTGACAACAGGGCCATTCTGTTCAAATACAACAGCATCTATTCATCAGAGGGTTTGTTTGTTCATTTTGGATCTTGTTGTTTCGTTTGGGTGGGGGTTTTTTTAAAGGACATAGCTTTTAAATCTCTGTGCTGGGGAAAAAAACCCAATGTGTAAAGAAGCCTTCTGCACGAACAAGGAATTAACAGGTAAAGTTTTAAAAGGACTGGTCTGTACCCAGCAATATCAATTTCTCCTGGTAAAAGAAATTTAACATCAGGAGCAAAGCCAGCATACTTGGATGTTCTCACCTGCAATCTGCTAACAGCTGCAAAAGTAACACGGAGAAATCAACACCTCACCAAAGCTAGAAGAAAGGTGGAAGCTCGGCTACCTCTGCTCCAGGTAAAACTGTTTTTACAAAAGTCATGATAAAGGCTGCATAAGCTGAAGTCAGAAGGTTTCCCCTTCCCAAGACACAGCCCTGACTCTGCCTGACATGTGCAGGCTTCCAGACCGGTCTCCTAAGGGAGCACAGCCTGCCCACGTAAGTTCTCTTGCACTGGAATGCCTCTATTCCAAACTCACCAACTGGTTTCAGACAAGAAATTGGTGCTGTGAAATAACCCTGCACATTCCCTGAAACACATGGTTCAGTAGGTGAGGAAAACCCTCCCAGGGACCCCTTGGAGAAAAGGCTGCAATGTGAAGACATCTCCTAATAACCAATACCAGGGCTGAGCAGAACTTGAGTCACATTTGAAGGAGGTGAACTGCTCTTAGGGCAGACGGGTTTTAACCAACTAGCAAAAATCAGTGATTGGTCTTAACTCTTCAGTGGATGGATCCTCCTCATTTTACTACAAGGCATGCAAGGGGCAATTCCCTAAAATACTGCTATTGCATCACACCTCCAGAACCCTTCCTGGGACTACAAATCCAACCCACGCTCTCCCAAATTTAATGGCATTCCTACTCCCATCTCTGCATGTCAGGAGAGAAGAACACCTCGGTTAGTTTTAGAGCTGCTTTAGTCAAAGGCTCATGGACATTGTAAGGCAAAAAAAAGCAAAATAAAGATGACACCACAGAGAATAAACTGAATATAGACAACAGGTAAGAATCAGCCTCCAAGACTAGCACAAGGTAAGTACAATATCAAACTGAGAAAAGGGATAGAAGGAAAATTGAAACTGAGTCATTACAAACCCATCAAGTACACACGTAGCGTGAGAGCAAACACCAACTGATGAAGAACAAGCTACCAACACAGAAAAGGAAAGAAGAAGAGGCAATATGGATAAAAGCTAAAACTAAAAGCACACAGTGCAGCCCCTTTATCCTTAGGTCCTACATCCTGACTTCCAGCAGCCAGCTCCAAGAAACGAGGCCTCTGAAGTGAGTCTGACTCCACCTTCTACGTGAACAAGAACTAGGCAGCAGGAGACAGCGGTGAGATTCCACCCCCCCTTAAGCCTTCTCTTATCCTGGAAAGAGCCTCAACTGTCCCAGCTCCATCAGCCTCTCCTCACACAGCAGGAACTCCAGCCCCTGACCTTCTCGGTGGGCTCTGCCAGAGCATCCTCATCTGTCAAAATCTAATCTGTGCTTGGGGGCCACAGGGCTCTTGGTGCAGTCTTGTGCGTGTCGAGTACAGGACTGCCAGTAATCCCTTACATCCACAGCCGGCACATGCGCTAACAAAGCCTGACACTTTCAACCACAAAAACTAAGAACTTCTGAGATGGTGCTTGTGTGTGTTGGGGAGCGAGTCTGATTCTTCATCAGTGACTAAGAGACTCAGTTTCTCATTACCAAGGTTCAGGGCATTTGAGGACAAAACACAGCACCATTCCCACAGCATCAGGGCAAGAGCCAACACCACCAGACTCATCAATGCTTTGAGTTGTTTTAAACGCTCTATCAACAGAAACAAGCAGAAACATCATTCAGAGACAGACTTCTGTGCCCAGCAGGAGGCAACATGTGCAGGGAGCTGCACCAGCTCTGCTAGGAGACCCTGGCTTCCCTTCTCAGAAGCGGCAGCTGCCTGCGTTTCCCACAGCATTAGGGAGAGCCAAGCGCTGTAGGCTAAATAAAACAGTTTCCTGACTATAAATGTCTCCATGCAACACTCCGCACAAATAGAGCCCTTTGATATTCTCTTTCGTACAAGAAAAGCATTTCCCTACCAGTCCCTGACATGTTTTTGAATGCTAAGCAAATGACAACGAAGGAAAAAAAAAAGCTTCATCTTTTTCCATTAGCCAACCAAGGCTACCCAACAAATAACCAAAGATGCGGGATAAATCATGCCTCTAGATATCGAAGAAGAACAAACATGGGTTGGCTTCTTGTATTATGAAGAAATAGCTTTTTTGTATTTGTTTTTTAGCAGGCAGAGAATATGATGGTTATAGATTTCCGTTTGTTTTGCAAATAGCACTGAAGACAAGGAGATAAAACTTTCTGCGGGGGTCAAAAATAAGCATCCTCTCCACCAAAACACCCGCAACGCCACAGCTCAGACGCGAAGGATGATTTCTGGCGGACACAGCAGCAGCCTCTGTGTGACAAGCCCGCTGCCAGCCACACGCACATCTCCCGGGCTAACCCAGCTCGCAGCCCGGTCCCGGCCGCACCGAGCAAGAGCTCGCAGCCAGAGGCACCGCCGCTCGGTGCAAGGCGCCGCCGCCAGCTCTCCCCTCGCCCCGCCGCCTGCTCCCTCGCAGCCCCCGCACTCACCCAGGCCGGCAGGTGCCGGGCGGCCAGGCCCCTGCGCACCGCCTCCCGCTCGTCCTCCAGCAGCGCGAAGGCGGCCGCCAGCCGGTCGCGCTTGCGGCGCCGGTNGCTCTGCCCGCCCCGCCCGGCCCCGGCCCGAGCAGCGAGCGCAGGCACCGCATCCGAGCGGGGAGAGGGCCGAGGGAGGGAACCCGTCACGCACACGGCAGGGACCGGACCAGCTGGTGAAGCTGCCCTGGGTGCGGGATCGCCCACCCCTGCAAAGGAGGCTGCCCCCCTCGCTCCAGCCCTTTCCGTGGTCCATTTCTTCCGGTGGACTCAAACAAATCCTACTGGGATTGCTTGCTGCTTAAGACGGAAGGATATGAGGCGGAAACAACCTGTTGGTTCTGGACTGTCACTGCCTGGAAGAATAAAAGAGTACTTTTTTTTTTAATCTCCTGCCCTTTTGGTGGGGCTGTTGTGGGAGTTGAGTTTTTGAAACGCTAAGAGTTACGCATTAGGGAACGTGGCATTATTTGGGAACTTTAAGGCACTTTTTGAGATGCTTTTACTCCCAGCAATATTACTTGCATGCTTTATATGCCTTAAGAGATAGGCTGTGGTTGTCTGGTTCTACACTGTTTTCCACTGCGGTATTCCACTGCCTCATCCCATTTTGGATCAGGCAAATGCTGCTCTTTGTTCAGTGGATAAGTCTGGAACATCAGTGAATGATGCCAGCTTTTATTGTGGCCCCTTTTCGATATTGGCTGCCCAAGATAACAAATGAGGAGCCAGACACAAACCTCCAAGAAAAGGAACTTGACCATGACTGAGAGCTAGGCTTGGCCCCCGCTTTGCCATGGAATTGATATTTAATTATGGGTCAGTCAATAAATGAAACACTGCCACGAGTGATCCTCATTTTTGTTAATCATTGCGCATGACTGATCTGGGATAGAAATCAGTTCAGGCATCTGAAAAAAATCAAGCCTCAAATGCCTCACTTTAGACAAACTCATGCATGAGACATCTACTATTGACAGGTACTTTGGGAAGCAAACCCTCTAATCTTTCCCTTTTGTCAAAAGAGGATGAATATGCCCTTCTTCCTGGAGGTTTTGCAAAGATAAATCATTATAAAACACTCTTAAATTACTTTTTATGCAGTGGACAGTAAACCTCTAGAACTTGGAGGAGGCTGCGAGACAGTAGCAGTGGGTACAAAATGGGACTCGATAAATTCTCAAACAACAAGGCCCATAAATGCACTCCCTACCATCAGGGCACAACGCTGCAGGTGCTGGGGGAGGCGGAGGGAG
The DNA here is from genome assembly GCA_013389965.1 of Todus mexicanus. Classification (NCBI taxonomy): domain Eukaryota; kingdom Metazoa; phylum Chordata; class Aves; order Coraciiformes; family Todidae; genus Todus; species Todus mexicanus. The sequence goes on from WEIS01065828.1 coordinate 22,964, forward strand.
GAGGACTGCAGAAAATGACTGGGTTCATGCACTCTCTCTAAACAGCAACTCCTACTGCCACTAAGAGCAAGGGCACCAGTGGTCTGACCCCAGAGGGCATTCCTCTGTAAACCTGGGAAGGAAGAGCAGAAACTAATGGATCTGACAGCTGAAGGAGTATCTGCCCTCTTGCTGTCATACATTTTAAAACACATAATGGTTATTTTGCACAACTACATATATCAGGAGATACATTTACATGCAAAAACACACCTGGTTGTTCTAACTGTGGCTGAAGACTGAAGCTCACTTGTTATTTTTCCCCACTGCCTTTTAAAGCTTTGTAAAACATATTCAGTACAACATTTCAGCTGTGGGTTGAAACTTCACGTACATAATCTCAGCTCCAGGCTCTGACCTTCCAGAGAAAAACAAGCTACTGATAAAAAGGGGGGCTCTTTCAGTGATTTGGAGGCTTAGGAGGTTGCTTTTGCTACCAGGAGAAGCTACAATGAAAGGCAGATCCAGTGTTGACCTCCTTCAAATTACTACTCTTAGAGTTTGAGATATTTAGCTCAAACTCAGAGAGCTACGCAGTTTAGAAGCACCAACAGGTGGCAGCTTATTGAGCAGGAGAAGCAGCGGAGCTGCAGTGAAACAGAGACAAGGTGATTTCATAAATAAACTACAATTTTTCTTTTTTTTTTTCTCCTTATTATTCCATCAGCTGATCACAGCCCCGTAGGTTCAGGTTAAAGGATAAAACACAAGCAAGTAGAGTGCTTTGTGCCCTGCAGCACAGCCCACAGCTGCTGTTCAGGGAAGGAGACACTTCCACAAAAGCAGAATCCCATATCCTGTCCTGCACTGTCCCCCAAGACCCTGAGCTCGGAAACATCCACACTCTCTTCAACACTGCCTGTTCCTTTGCTGCCATCTCTTTACCTTGTGACAACACCTTTCTAGATCTAAAGAGGTTTTAGGAACTTTAAACAATTACACAAATAATTTAAAGTTTCTTTCATCTTTAGTTCATGCTACTAAAATTTTTAAAAGCTGAACGAAAGAAAAAGGAGTAAAGATGAAAAATTACTTTTGTCACAACAGGTTTCAGAGAGGGCTGTTCTCAAACCAAATACTGTGCTCATGAGAACTAGATAAATCAATATCCTTTGAGAGCTCTTCTAGTGTTGGACAGCAGTTACCCTTTAAAGAGCAATTGTTTCTTACCATTTTCTTAAATGTCAGAGGAAACACTGAATCACTGATCAGGGAATAAGATGACAAATTACGACCTATCGATTCCTGCTGGGTAAAGTGATCTTGACTGCAGCACACTGCTTTCAAGCACCAGATATCTGAGCCACTTGAAGCCCACCTTATTTCAAAATTACAAGGAAATTCCACAGCCTGTTTCTCCCAATATACATAGGACGGTCTCTAAGGTAATGACCCAAGGCTATTGTTCTGCCCTGTGACAATCTTCCTCTGGTTTAACTGACTAGACATCACCACTGTAGCTTATTAACACTATGATGAAAGCATATGTTGTAGGTGATTGTGACAGATTTTACAGAAATGGCAGGGCTTTAAAAATGTATTAGTACTAAATTTGCTGTCTCTCAAGCTGGCCATGGTAACTAAGGCAACCTGCTTTAAAGGTGGGGAGTTGTGAAAAACCACTGCCAACGCTTTTTTTCTTGTAACTGTAGAGAATACGAAAAGGAATAAATCTGAAATATCAATTTAAGTGCACAGCAATGTGATATCAAAAGGTTTACTGAAGGTTACTTTCTAACTGAACTTTCCTGTGGCTGTGGAGTTTGTGACCAGTGTGAAATTCCTACATTAATGCTAGCAAGTGTTTGAGGTTCATTATGCCTTTTTTCTATGCATCCACAGCAAAACAGAAAACACTTATGTAAGGATAAAACCTTACTCCTTGTGTTAACAGAATGACATCCATATCAAGACTTGATTACAACAGTCACCCCTTTTGACACTCTTCTCACTCGACGAGGAATTATTGTTAGTTTCCTCTGGGTTCATAGTCTCCATCCATGTACCCTCTCAGGCAAAGCCGTATCCAGACTCTGCCTAACACAGGACAAACAACTTGTATCTTCTGCTGCTTCCTGTTCTCAAGCAAATATGCCCATCAGCTCTGGAGTGTATTTCTCCAAGGAAAGATGTGGCTCCTTCATTCTGTTTGGTTCCGTCCAGAAATTTAGTATCAGTTGGGCAGCTGAAAATGAGCCCATGTTACATTGTTCAGCCAGGGGTGATATTCCGGCTAGAGATGTGTCATTTGATCATGAGAATAATTACAGTTGTATGCCCTGGTTTGGGAATTGTTGCACTGGCATAAACCAGTGCCAAGTTCAAGCCTAGCCGTGAGATACTGACTAGCACATCCAAGCCTAATCTAGGACTAACTGTTATTATCCATAAATCTGGTCTGGACTGATAAAGCTAATGGGCTTTCTTCTCATGTGAAAAACAATCACATGCAGAAGGCTGCAAGATCAAGGCTCTAGTTGGGAACACATGCAAAGCCAGACTGGGAGGTCCCCTACAGTGAGAACAGCATTTTCCAGTGCCTTCCAGAGACAGCCTGTGAGTTGGAGCTGTCACCTTCCTGGCACTGGGTGCGACTCAGTTGTTCACAGAAGACACATCAGCACACTTTTGTATCATCGCCAGCCTGCGCTGATCCATAAGCAGCTGGTGCCACCTGCTGAACACAACAGCTTTTACTTCCTGAAGGCAGGCTACAGAAACCAGAGCTAGAGCAGCACCTAACTGAGGTTAGATGGGACCTGTCCACCTAGGACAGATCCCTGGATGCTGTCACAAGGTGATTTTGTATCCCGTCATTGGCATTAACATGCAGACCAGATTTGGTAGGCAATTTATAATTGGGACTGAGGAAAAATGATGTATCATCTGAACAGTCAAATCATGCAGGAATTTGACTGCATTTCACATATAACAGAATCAGCAAAGAGCTGCAATGAGCCAGGGGAACTTCAGTGTATTTTTAAAAGCCTTTGCTGAGTACAGCTTCTATTATCATACTATGCATTTTAATCTCAGAAGAACAACCTCTTAAGCATGTTTGTTTTAAATTTTGCCTGTGTTGTAAAATGAATTTATTCCGCTTCTCTGTTTCAATGATTGTACCTGCAACAGGATCTGTGAGCATAAGATCTTCAGTCTAAAATCTCTTGTCTTGGAGGATAAAATATTTTATAGATTTTATGTCATCTAGTAAAAGCAAGTTGTCTCTTCATTCTTTTAAATCCTTCTCTACTTTACTGAGTGAAATAGCAGGCTATCGACACCTTCAAATGTAAAAACAGAGAAACCCTAGCAAAATAACCCTTGGGGGGAAAAGAAAGAGCTGGGGGAGGGGGGGAGGGGAGAAGGTGATAAAATATTGTTAGGAAAGAATTAAGAATTCACAAACTGTTTCATATCTGTGTGCCCAACAGGAGCAATTTCAGTGAGACAGGAGTGCACAAACAAGTGAATAAGGCTTCCATTGCTGATGGACAGTACATGCAAGGTGGCAGCGTAAGTTAGAAATAGGTTGACACAGGAAAAACATTATTAATAAACACAACAAATGGAAAGTCAAGTTTATAGGTCTGGCGTTTTGCACAAGATGATAAATAACAGACCAGAAAACAGAGCTGATGGAAAGAGATCCATGACAGTTCCCGCATCATATTAACAAGTTTGCTGCTGATGGCAGCAGAAAGTTCTCACTAGAGGTCACTGTTCCACTGTAACTCCTTGTTTTCCATGTGAAAGATTTCTGGTTAAAAAAAGTAATCTTGAGGGTGCAAATCAAAACCACTGAAATCAATCTTTGGATGCGATTATTTCTACAGAAATACATCCAATTTAACCTTTTCCACACTTGTGCTGCTGTTTTCCTGGAACACACACTCTGACAGTATCATTCCTCTGCCAGTAAAAATTCCAAAGGGAGCACACTGCTTTGCACTGGAGTATGTGGTCAGAAAGAATAAATGTTAAGGAAATATTAAGGCTGGTGCCCAATGCATTTTTGATATTTCTTTTATAGATCTCTCTGATCTTCCCACCTGCAAAGAGGTCCTCATGGTTAGCAGGAAAATGTACTTTTTTTCCTTTAAACCAAGTCCTGGGTCAGACTGCAACCTTGTGGGTAATCCCTAAGGGTCCTACCTGACCAGACAACTACTACAGCCATTTTAAGGGGTGGGGAAAACTGCCAGAGAATCATCAGCAGCCTTGAGCCAGCAGAAGCACCAGGACTGAGTGATCTCTGCCTATAAAACTTGCTTAGTACAAAATCACTACAGGGCTAGCTGCTGGCCATACCCTTCAGCTTGCTCAGGCAGCTACAGAAGGGAAAACTTGGAACATTGAGTCAGCATACTTTGGATAATGGGACAACATTCAAGTCCCTCCCCACCCCATCATCTCTCTCAGCACAGCAAGCAGGAAAAGGGACTGTACTGTACAGAGGCTTTGAAGACCAGGCTTACAACAGTAGACAAAGGGCAGGCTGAGATTATATTGCAGCCTCGTGGGCAAGGAGGTGAGCTAGCTAGTGATCTCAGCTCCAGGGGACTTGAGACTTCAGTTTCCAGTACTCAAGAGCCACAAGAAAAAACTCTGAACAAGGCAAAGCAGGACCCCCATGCTCAATTAGTATCTTCTCTTGAGAGTTTTAGCAATCTTAGCAGTCAAAGAGATGATATTTAGTGTAACTAGAAGCTCACATCCAGGCCCTGGGTGCCTGCTACCAGGTTGGACATACTGTGCCAACATGAAATGCTGTGAATGTAAGTTCACTCTGTTGATTCAGGTGCATTCCAGTTTTTTGGATGGAGGAAGCTTTGCCTCAGCAAGTTTATGCCAGACAGGCTATCACCTGTGCTCCTGCAGCTGACACAGCCCCCACAAACAGCTCTGCATGTGCCAGCAAATGGGACTGAAGACTGCTTGTGCATTGGTCTGGGCAACACCTTCATTGCCAGGTTATCCACCAACATGTGGATTTGGTACTAATCAAAGCAAACCAGCAGCCTGCTACAGCTGTACTCCAACAAGGTACTAGAAATGTTGTTGAAAGGAAATGGTCTGAAGACAGGGGACAGCTTCAAAGCAAGTGATACACAGATATCAGCAGTGACACGCGATGCTGGGTCTGGCAGAGCAGTTGCCTCTCTCCAGTTGTTTTTCTAGGCTTTTCACAGCATTATTTTGTGCCCAGTATGTGCCATGAGAGACACCTGTGCCGGCAATGGTTGTAAAGGCCTTTGGCCAGGCAGTCTGTCCTAAAAGCTCCCAGCTTGTGTTCCAGAACAGACCGGGACCCGCCTCCCACCTACCATTCAGCACTGGGAGTCCTTTATGGCTGCATCACTGCTCAGGAAGGGGTGGTACAGGCAGCGCAGCCCCAGCACCAAGTAGAGTCACTGAGAAGGCAAGTGGCTCAGACCCCTGAACGCACTTGAGGAGCTGCCAGGGTCAAACGACTGGCAAAAGTTACGCAAGCATTTATCCCAGGTACACACACAAGCAATTAGCCTAAATAGAGCAAGAGCAAGCTATTAACACAGGTTTAACCACCCAAGGCACATCTCAGTGCCGCAAAGCTTCTCCCTGCCATCCCCAGATTAGACTCTGCCTGCCCCAGGACTATTTATACCACCTGACAAATCTGGTCCAGAGAGCAGGCCACACAACCTCGGAACAGCTGTCCCTCCACCCCCAGTCTTACCAAACAAGGGGAAGATTTATGATCACAGTCTGTGGCTATGTTAAATTATAGGGCTGATCAGATCAGTCTTATGCTAGCAATCGCACCTGAGGCCCCCAAATATCTTGTGAGCTAAAAAGGGGAGATAGTGCTCTGCAAAGAGGTCCCAAAGCCACAACACTGATCCTCTACTGCCTTGTTAAAGCACCCACATTTCCTCAATCACCAAGGTATTTTCCAACAGCAGGCACATCACCCAGGCTAAGCTAAGCCTGAAACACCATCCCTTTGTACCCCTTCTGTGAGCTACCCAACTTTCCTGCTCAGGCACAACTCCTGCTGGCATTGCAACACTTCCAGAAGCGCTCAGACTTACTAATCTTCCCTCAGCACCGTGATTGTTAAGTCAGAGCTAGAAAAAAACTTTATGAATATCCTAACCACTCTAGGTAATCACATAAGTAAAAGGTAAGCTCATTTGTGAAGTCTACAACCCCAGAAAATATGAACTCTTACTGTTTCTGAAAACATTTACACCCAAACTCCAGCCCAATGCCTGTACCTGCCTATTTTTCTTTGAAGCTTGAATCCTGCACACGTTGAGGACCCTTCCATCACCTCTCAGCTTCCTCACACCAGACTGCAGCACCAACAACAACCTCCACCTACTGTTGGGAAGCTACTTATAGAGATAACCCTCACTGGTAACACCAGGGGGCAATGAACAGCACAGGTGTAGCCCAGCCTGATTTCATGAGCAAACCCATTAACCCTGCATTTGTATCATTCTGCAGTTGAATTCTAAACGAAATATTTTGGGCCTTTGACATGTAAAAATACTGTCACTGCATAGTATATGACCAGGAAATTATTGACATTCTTTTCAGTCAGTCATAACATGATGCTTCATTTTACTCTTTTCACAGGATAGATTTTTTTTTATGTTGTGATTTTTTTTTAATTTTTTTTTTTTGCCACATATCAGTCAAAAAGTGTATTGGGCAAGATACTGAAAAATACAATATTTAGGATCATGACATAATCCAGGCTAAGGCTAGGAAATAGTAGAGAAAATATATTCCTCAAAATACATGTCATTGGAATCCAGCTGTCACCCAGGGGAAAATGCATGTTTCTCTGCATCGTATTCAATAAGACTCCTTTACTTTCTTCCTATTTCTTAACTTGAAGTACTTGTAAGTATTTCTGAGGTCACACATTAGTAAACTCAAAAAATGCCCCCGAATAACAAGTTATTTGCAATCAAAGGAAAAGCAGAAAGTTCCGTTGGTGAAAACTGGAGGCAAGGACAGAGAGAATGGCAAAATGAGAGAGGGAAAGAATTAGATTAAAACCATGTACTGTCACATACAGACACATGGGAAGGCTCTACTTACATACGGATACACACTTAACAAAAAGCATCACAAACAACGTAATCTGCTCTTCACTACAAGAATGGTAAATAAATGCTACAAACCAAGCCACGGCCTATTTTAATGCTATCCTTATCTGTGCCGACAGCTCAGGGCTGCGTTTCGGAAAATGTATTAGAAATAAATCACAAAAAGCTCCACTCAAATGAAGCGAAGTTTTGTTAATATGAATTAATCAAGTGTGGACGGACGACAAAAACTACCCTGAAGCCTCTATGAGTCCTCCTCATGAGAAGTAATGACTTGCTAGAGCCAGCTGCTTCCTCCACTCCCCTTAATACTACATTAATGGCTTTTGCTGTGGAGATACGTGTTGAATTTACACTGAAATCAGATGACGCAAAAGAGCTTTAACAAGGCGAATGATCCCAAGGGTCTTTTCCAACCTCAATGATTCTATGATTCTAAGGGCTTTCCACAGCAAAGGCGGTATGTGTTTTTGAAGTGAAGGGGTGGGTCAGTCAGCTTGGTTGGTCACCTCTTTCTAATGGAGTATTTTAGGGAGCCTAGGGTGCTGTGGCTCTCTCAGTGATGAAGCTGCATGATAGAGGGAAGTTGGCCTGTGTGGAGGGATGTGTGGGAAGCAGCATGATGTCAGCACCCCGGCTTGCAGACTCTGTATTAGTTCTGGGCAGACTGGTTATCCTACGAGGAAGCACCAGAGGGTGCCATTGCCTTTAACTGGAGCGTGCTTGTGGGACCCGTGTAGGGCTGCTGTTTTAATGAATAATCATGAGGCCTGTTGGGGTGGACAGGCTGGATCCTAAGGTCCTGCAGTGGTCTGTTCTCACATGTGTAAAGAAATGCATTGTAGAAGGAAAAAGTCCTATGTTTTGTTTATGGACGACAGTCCATTGCTAGAGTGCGATTTGATTTTATCATCCTTGGGTTTTCAGAGTTTAGCCTCCCTTTCCCTGGTAGGGTTAGGAGGAGAGATGAAAGTGCACTTTATGGACTCATCTTCTCATGAGTCATACAGCTCTCTTTCGTGTATATGCCAGCAGGCCCTATATGAGGCAGGGCTTTAGTGGAGAAGCACAGATTCCCCTGGGGAGGAGTGCTCCTGCCTGTGTGGAAAGGGGGAGTGCGAAGAAGTTAAAAAATGCAGATCTCTTACAAGCTTACTAGATGAAATGGCTAAAAGTAATAGCAGTACAAGTTCTGAATGCTGGCAGTAATATGTATGGTGTGTGCAATGAGCTCCGTGAAGCTGTATGGCTGCATCAAAGAGGCAAGGCAAACCAGTGGGGATTGCAGGCAGAGGGAGAGTCAGAGCATTGCTAGAAAGCCCAACTGGTAGTGTCTCTGAACAGTACTAAAGTCTGCCTTCTCTGTCCCAGGCTTTCCAGGACCAGCAACATTGCTGGCACACCTGTGTTTGGTGGTGAGGAAGTGAGGTGCTTAGAATTGGGATCTCTCCTGTATTGTCTGTCCAGGCCTCATGCGTCCTTCTGCAGGTACGAACTGGACTGAGGAAGGACCCAGGTCCTGCCTTGATCTCTGTAGACCTACCTTGCACTGTTCTGCCTGCCTCAGTACAGCTTAAGCTCCTTTGACCTATAGAATCATTTCCAGCCTCTTGCTAAACACAATCAGTAACTGTTCTTTGACCACTTAAATATCTTCCTGTCCCCCATCTAGCAAAATCCTGTCTCTTTGGCACCATTTGCGACTCAGAAAAGCTTCAGGCAAGCAGAAGAAAGTGTTCCCTTCTTTGCAAAATAAAAACAGAATACCACTTTCCTGCTTGAGAGGCATGGGGACCTCGTTTGCCCTGCTTCAGCCTGGCATGAGTTTTTCTAGGCAGGTTATAACCCCCTGCATGGCAAGCTCTGTAATGTTGACAGATCTTTCAGCATAGCTGCTCTACTACCTCTGCTCTGACAGGGATCTCACAGGGTGGGATCAGAATCAGACAGATGTTTTCAGCTATTGGCAGGGTTGTGCATACTTCATAGAAACCTTTATCTTCCTAAGGAAGTGGAGACCTTTCAGTGTCTCCCGATAAGGAGCGGAATTCAACTGCAGCATCTCCCTTCTCAGTCCTTCTGGTTTTCAGCAGTATCGTAGTGCTGTTATTCCAGTTTTAGTGGTAGGGAAGCAGAGTCCCTAACAGACTGTGCTCAAGTAAGGTCACACTGTCATCTGTGGTTTATAGGTTTTGAAGTAAATTTTTACCATCCTCTATATGTATTCAGGTACAGTTCTGAAAAGGTACAAATAAAAACCTTGCAGTCCTTAGGATACACATATAAATACCATTTAAAAGAATAGCACAAAAAATACACATCTTAGGTTCAGATCATTAAGTCTTCTTGGAAATCAGTTTTGCAGCTGCTTATGCAGAGAAGCAGGAAGCAGAAGTTATTGTAAGCAAGCTGAAAATATCTGCAGCCTAAATCAGCTTGTCCTGTGACCATCTGGTTCACACTATTCTGCTGCACAAGGCAGTAGGTTCAGAGTTGCCAGATACATTTCAGTGCAAAACTGGGTACCCTGATCTGTGAAAATGGAATTGCAAGCTCTGCTCTCATTAACACTTCACCATTACTGCTGGTTTGACCAAACAGTATCTGGGGTGGGGGCAAATCAAGACCTAGTGACGTATATAATGCTTCCTGCAGTACCTTACTGGTAGGATTTGGCCTCTCAGGTAGAAAGAAAAGGAAGAGAATTGCTTGCTATGAGCTGGAAAAGCCACGTAGTTGGCTCTGGCAGAGAAGGCATTGGCTGACAGTTTGCACTGCAGTGGAGTTCGCTGGGTTCCCTATACAGCTGTGGATTAGCTGTATGCTAATACTGGCAGAAGAGGAGCTGTACCAAGCGCAGCAAGCTTGCAGTGGAGGTGATCAGAGTCTTAGCAGAGCTGACTTCCCAAAAGCCGCATGCTCTGCTCCCTCACCCTTCCCAGCACAAGCTGGGGCCCTTTGGAATTGTGTTCCTCCATCTCGCCCTGGGCAGGACACCCAAGGACTCCCCACAGGTAGGTCTGGAGCCCACGGATGCACTGGGCCTGTGCACCCTGCTGCCAGCCACCCAGGACAGGCTCCCCACTGCCAGGGATGGTGCTCCCCAGCCAGCACCTTGAGATGGGCACCCCCAGCCAGGGCGAGGGACGATGCTCTGCTGGGAGTTGTGCCGAGCTCAGCCGTGCTTGCCCATGGGCAGGATTTTGCTGCAGTCTGCTCAGAGCCAGCAGTTTTGGTGACTGAAGAAAGCACCACCTGCTGGTGGGCTGGGTCAGACGGGGCTCTGGGGAGTGGGGAGGCTGAGTTGGGTGAGAGGTGATGCTCTGTTCCCCATCTCAGTAAGCACAACTTGGGGTGGTGGGACGCATCCTGAGTTGCTGTGGTGACCGGCTGCATCCTCAGGCTGGTTGCATGGGGGTAACTACTCCTTTCCCCCCACTTCACCTCCTACCATCCTTGGGCACCAGACTATGCAATGCTCAGGGACTCTGGAGGGAGGGACAGCCCTCCCTGGAGGGACTATTGCCAGTCTCTGCAGCTCCTTTCCCATACATGGGCTTCCTGTTGGCAGCATCAGGCTCCCCACCCCACAGCTCGAGCCCTCCCCAGGAGACACTGACATCAGATCCCTTTCCCACCAGATCCCCTTCCCTTAAGCTGATTAGGACAGTGAGAACATGTCCAAGCAGATGCCACCAAGGCCATGAGAGTGACCAGAACCTAGAAGGACACAGAGGTGGCAGTACAGGCCTCCAGATTTTGGGACTGCTCTGATCTGGAGGGCTCAGAGAGAGTGGCTGTGGGCTGACCACCCCTTCCATGGGCTGAGCAGTTGCATGACACACCCCAACACAGCCAGTCCAATCACTTCTGTGAGCCTGGCCCCCAAGTCATGGCACCCTGCACCTCCGGTGGGGTGGGATGGGGAGTACAGCCCCAAGGAAGGGGTAGGCAGAGGGCAGCCCCTGAACCCATGAGTGTTCCCATGGGCACTGGTGGATCCATGGGCACATTCCTGAAGCCAGGCAAGCGGCGTTTCCCCATTCACCTCTGCATCAATGTCACGAGTGAACGTGGCCCCACAGCTTGGGACCTCCCTGCTCCTGGCATAGCCCAGCGCAGCAGGGACACCTGCTGCTGGGTCAGGCTGTGCTAGGCCCCAGTGCATTGCCCCGAGCTGGTTAAACAGGGCTCCGCAGGTCACGAGAGATCTGGTTCCTCATATCCCACATTCCGCTGGACCAGGGCAGGGCATCCAGGCCAACTGCATCTCCTCTTTGCCTTCAGCTGCCACATTCCCTTGCCAACCTGTGAAAGAGGGTATGTGGCTTCCCTCGAGGGCTGCTTTAAGAAGTCGAGAGATGTCCAGCTCTGCCCTAGCTCTTGGGGACTGTAAGAGCCAGAGGTGATGCCTAGAGAAAAGGTATGCAGCAGGGTGGCTGAATCCTCCTCAGCCCAGCCCTGTGTGTGCTCTGGCAAGGATGGGAGGGGATTTGCTGGGTGGTTTCCCCTCTCACCAGCCCCTTGCAGACACAAGAGGACACAGGTCACAGCACCTCTCTGTTTTATTGAAGACCAATCCCTCCCCCCCAGCCAGCGCAGAGTCCACACACCCAGGTTTTCTGCATCCACTGGGCCAGAGTCCTCCTGCGGATGGGGACACCTCCTTGGACCCAGAGAGAGAGAGAGAGCCTCAGTGCCCAGGGCTCCCAACCCTTCTCGTGCTCCAGCTCCCAGCCAGCCTTGTCCCTGGGGAAAGGGCAGAGTTGCAGTGGCCAGGCTATGCTGCCTCCAGGCTCTGGCCTTGTCCTGGGCGCTGGCAACACCTCTCACCCCTGCTCCTGGCACCTCCAACCCCAGAGTCCTGCCCTGGGCGGGAGTTGTCTCATGACAGGCATCTACTCTCCAGACCAAGATTCCTCCTGAAGTCTGGAGGAAGCCACCATCAGCAAGATATGTAGGAGCAGTGTAGGAAAGGAAGGCTTTGGAGACAAAGGTGAGGCATCAAGGAGCAGCAAGGAGGATCCCCTTTCCCTGCCCCTGCCCAGTGGGACCTTCACCCATGGACACAGCTGCCCTGGAGCTCCAGCTCCTGACTCTTCTCTACAGGGAGAGGGGAGGGCAGGCACAGGCTGGGGGCAGAGCTAAGGACATTCACGGGGTAAGCAGCATGTTGCAAAGGAAAGGGGGGGCATGGCCGCTGCCAGGAGGAGAGCCCATGGTTTTTCCTTCCATTCACACCCTGTTTTCGGTATCCACATCCGTTCCCAGGATCATGGATCTCTCCTCACCCTAAATTTAGATGGCTTCTCTCCTCCAGCCACCCACATCAAGGAACCAACCCAGCTACCCTGCAAGCACCCCTTGCCCCCCACCCCACTATTCTCCAAATCTAAAAGGGGGCAATTGAGAGCAGGGCACGATCCCACCCCCCCATCCCTCCCTGTCAAGCTCCACAGATCCACAGTCCCACGCTGCCAGGGACAGGGAGGTCTGCCTGGCAAGGCCAAGCCTCTAATGGTAGTGGTTGTTCATGTTGTTGAGATGGGAGGCTGCCATGGCACTGAAGGGGGCAGAGGGTTGGAGCCCGTGCCCCGGGTAGAGGGATGGGCTGGAGCCAGGCCAGTAGGAGAAGCCAGCCGGCGTCACTCCCGAGGTCATGAGGTTGAGTTTAGAGATGCCTGAGAAGGGCAGTGGGGCCAGGTTGCCCTGAAATTTGTAGAGGGTGTGATCGGGGGTGGCTGGCTGGCACACCTGCGCCAGCCCGTGGAAGTCGAACTTGTAGGCGTAGCGCTTGCCGTGGACCTTAGTCATGATGTTCTTGTCGTAGTAGTAGCGCAGTGCCCGGCTCAGCTTGTCATAATTCATGTTGGGTTTGCTCTTCCGCTCGCCCCAACGCCTCGCCACCTCATCAGGGTCGATCAGCTTGAACTCCCCGTTTGTGCCTTCCCAAGCGATGCAGTTCAGGTTGGCCCGGTCCGAGAGCAGCTCCAGCAGGAACTGCCACAGCTGGATCTGCCCACTGCCTGCAAGGTCAGCCCCAAAATGGTTAATATTTCCCCTCAGGACACAAGGTGAGGGGCAGGATGTGTTCTGAACTCCTCACCCCACTGCTATGTTGCCCCCTCTCAGACCCAGATTTCAGATGCACCTCGTTGCACCTTCCTGGTCTAGAGACACAGAAGACGGCAACGAGGTCTTGTCTCCTTTGCAGCATCCCTACCCCATCCTGCCCCCCAGGCAAGAGGAGGAGAGGATGCCCCTGCAGTGGGTCTAGATCCAGGGTCACCATGTCATTCCCACCCTCATTCACACCCCACTGAATATGTATACCTGCTCATTTGGTTTGGTGTGAGGATCTGGCCTGATCTTTCAGCTGTAGCCCTAAGAAAGCACTACCTGGGCAGTACCCAGATCCATCCTAGCACAAATATTCACCAGTACCACCTTTGCTTGAAATTAGGCTTATCTCTAAGGGCACCGTGCCCTGCAAGGATGTGTCCATGGTGAGTGGAAGCCAGGGTGCAACACTACTCTGACCTGCACCTCTGGCAGGTGCAGACACAAATAGGGGAAGGAGAGACCAGGGCAGAGCACTACCTGCTGTGGCTTTGAATCAGGCACCAATGTTCCTTATTTCCAGAGGAAAATGGTCCTCTCTCAGCCATGGCTATTGCACCCACAGCTGGCACTGAGGAGCACCCTTGGTGGGTGCCCAAGACGCCCCTGCGCTCACCTGTGCACACACAGGAGCCTGGCACACCTGGATGTATCCATGGTGAGGTACAAGGACAGGCGCCAGTGAGTCTGGCCAGAGGTCACAAGAGGAGAGGGTCCCTGGAACTTAGCGTGATGAGCAGTCCCACATCTGGGACCCAGCCACCCTGCAGAGCAGCCCTGCACTTACCTAGACCACCCACCCCTCCTGCTTCCTCCTAAGCAGCACTCCCTGCACATCCCTGCTCCTGACCCCAGCCCTTGCAAGGATCTTGCACAGGCTCTTCCCACAGCAGAGGCAGCATCTGCCTTTCATCCTCCTCCCTCTGCTTTTCTGCTACTATTTTGTCTAAAGCTACTCGGATCCCATATAAAGGTTTAGCACCCACGACTCCTGCCGCAGTCCCGCAGCTCAGCTACGTTTCCCACAAGAACCACCTTGCCTTTTTTTTGTTTTGCACCCACTTACTTTATCTGGTGTCCCCCAATTCTTGTTCTGGAAGAAGCAGGGAACAGCTGTTCCCCATCATCCCCATTCCACCAAACCCCCTTCAAACATCCCAATCCAGGCAGATGAGCCCAGGTCTTTCCAAGGTGTTGTATTTCCAAATCCCCCATCCTGGGACCAAGGTTCAGGGATCTCTCCTCCCTAGGGTACGTCCACAGCCCTCACCTCTCCTCCATCCCTGCAGCCCCCACCTTGGGCTCCTGCTATCCCCCACCTATGGGGTTCCCCACCCCATGCAAGGAGTTCAGGGAGCTGTTGGGGGGTGCGGCTGAGTGGGGTGGCGACGCTCAATCCTGCCTGCTGCAGGGTGCTGTGCACCTGGCAGCTCCCTGGGGAAACATCCAGGGATCCAAAAAAGGTCCTCGTCTGCAGTGCAGTGCGCAGGGTATGCCTGGGGCAGAGTCCGCAGCGCAGAGGCAAAAGGCTCCCTCTCCCACCCCTAAACCAGGGCTCCCCTTTTCCCACTCAGAGCAGCCCTGGCCCCTGTCTCCTTCCAGACAGGCAAGGTACATGGGGCAAACACCACAGCGCCGAGCCCGTGGCTGCCCGATGACCAGCGCTGCTGCAATCCCCAGCAGGGTCCAGGCTGCTGCCTGCCAGCCCTTGGCCGATCCCCGGGATCCCTGGACTCCTTTACCCGGACGGATGGCTGCGGCTCCCCGCCATCCATCCTCTGAGCTCCCAGCAGCTCCCTCCCGCTGGTACCTCACCTCATTCCCTCACTCCCAGCCAGGCACGGATTCCCCAAGCCCGGAGCAGCGCTCTGAGCTGCAGGGCTGGCTGGCAGCTCCTGCCCGTCGGGTGTCCCCGGAACACCGGCGAGACTCGAGCTCCGGGGGCCGGGGCCGACGGGCACCCCCTTTCCTCCGCTGCACCGGGACGGCGGCAAGCGGCCGTGTGGGGACGGAGGGAAGGGCTCCCCGACGGCTGCGGAGGGTGCGTGTGCCCCGAGGGGGCCGGGGCAGCCGTGCTCTTACCTTTCTGCACGCCGGGGCTCAGAGACCCCCACGCCTGGCTCTTCCCGTCTTTGAACAAAGTTTCCCCGACCGGATCTGGGGGAGAAAAAAGGGTCGCGGATGGGGGTGGAGGTGGGGGCTGGAGGCAGGCGGGACCGCGATCCCCCGGCGCCCACCCGCGGGCAGCCTCCCCGCAGCCCCCGGCCGCTCCCCCTCGCCTGCCCCGCCGGGGCCAGGAAACGCGTCCAGGAAAAAGGAAATCCGATTTCCGACCCAGCCGGGGAAGCTTTTAAATAGGAATAGAAAATCCCGCGGGCTGGGGCAGGGAGAAGGAGAACGGGAGAGAGCTGCGGGGCAGCGGGAGAAGGAGAAGAGGCGGGTGGGGTGGCAGGAGCAGCGAGGGGAAGGAAGGGCGAGTGGCGGCGTTTTGGGAGCAGATGGCTGGGGAAAAGAGGGATGGATGGAGAGGAGGGTGGAAGGGAGGAAAGAAGGAGAGGTGGGTGGGTGGGTGGATGGATGGATGGATGATGGATGGACAGAAGAGAGGGTGAACCGGTGGGTAGATGGAGGGATGGGTAAGAAAAAGGAGGGAAGGAATGGTGAGAGGTGGATGTATGGAAGGAAGGGCACCTAATGGGCAAGACGATGGAAGAACGGGCTGATGGAAAGGATGGAGGGCAGATGGAGGGGATGAATGGTAGTGAGG
>WEIS01065828.1:39777-58048 GCA_013389965.1 Todus mexicanus
GCAGCTGTGGGGGCGGCCCGCGGGCTGCATGTTTTAATATTCCTGCCCCTATTATTATTATTATTATTCCACTTTATCAGGGAGCAGCTGATGGCGAATAAATGGCAGCGGGACGGGCAGGGGACGGGCAGGGGCCNACGGGGTCCGGGGCTCGGACACTGCCTGGAGACGGCCGGGACCGGCCACCGGCACCCGCACCGGGGCCCCGCTCCCCACCCCGGCGGGCACGGCGCTGCCGGCATCGCCCCGTCCGGCTGCAGCGGCATCGGCACCGGCATCGACCCGCCTGCCTCTGTCCCGCCGAGCTGCCGGCCCTGGGGCTCCCTGCCCGCCTCTTCCCCAGCGTGTCCTGGGGTCTTCTCGCAGCTCCCAGAGTCCTGGGGTGGGTCAGCTGGGTCCTCACCATGTCCCTCCAGCTCCGGGACATGGGTGATGGGATTCCTTTGCAGTGCCCAGAGGTCCAGGGTGGGTAAGTGCATCACCAACAGTTGGTGGCACCAGGACCTGTGACAGCTCTGCCACTTTCCTGGCTTCTCTGTGCCTATCTGGACAGTCCCTGCCTTGGAGAGTTAAGCCTGTGACCGTGCTGGGGTTCCCAGCCCTGTCCGGATCTCTTGCCTGTGTTTATTAGGAGCTGTGGAAGCTGGGTGACCCCCAACACACACCCAATCCTATAGAGCCCCATCCCTGCCAGCTTGCCCTGGGCAGCCCTGGGTATTGTAAAGACAAGAGGGTGATTTGAGCAGAAACTTGTAACAGGGAAAGAGTCTGCAGTGATCTCAGCTCTCAAAAGGCACAGCTGGCCGGGTTTTCCACCACCACCCGTGGCTCCAGCTGCTATGTGCAGCTGCAGGGTGGCGGTGGTGATGGCTCAGTGATTGAAGATGGCTCTGTCCTCCTGGCTAAGAGTCGACCCTTCTCTGGCACCCCACGGCTTGAGGCAGCCAGACAGCGTGCCGGCAGCGGGCACTAGCTCTGCTCCGTGAGTCCAATGCCACACAGATGAGCCGTCCATCAGCCCATGGCCTCTTCTGTGGTGTTTCATTGCTGTCTAGTGGGAGGATGGACTCTCATGCTGGACTTAGCTGAATTTCTTGAAAGTGGCCATTGTTCGATGTGAATCCAGTGGAAATCAGGATACAGTTGTGCCAGACCCACGGATACTATTTATACTGCAGCTGAAATATGCCCTGTGTAAGCAGAAGCCACAGCTGACAGGTAACAACTCAGCTGGGGTGTCTTCGGGTGCCCAACGAGGCTGGTGGGGCCATCCAAAGAGTCGAGGTTAACAGTGAGTCCCATGGGTGCTGAGCTGGGTTCTGGGTGCTCCACGCCTGCTGCCCATCTCCATTAGGGACAGAGAGCAGATGCTGCCAGGGGGAGACACAAGCAGAGCCAGAGCCCACGGTACTCCCCCACCAATTCCCTCCAATCCTGTTTGGATGTAACAACCCTTTGAAGAATCTATCTTCCCTTACCTTGTCCCCTTACTACCTGGAACCCTGCCATGGGGTGTCCCAGCTCCATACAGCCCAACAGCCCTGGCTGCTCACCCCACCCCTCTTGTCCCCAGCCCCCTGAGCCCCACTGCCCATCACGCAGCTCTCCCAGCAGCGGCTCCGCAGCCTCCCAGACTTGCTTTCGCTGCCTGAGTCACTGGAACAAACCGCAGGCAACGGAAAACAAGCCCCAGAGACAGCGGGGTGAGGTGGGGAGGGGGCCAGACCCACCGAACCCCTCTCCCCCAGCAGCCCCGGTGACCAGGATCCTCCAGCAGACCTGCGCGGCAGAGGGCAGGGAGTGGTGGGGTCTGGGCTGGGGGCTCCTGCGTGAGCCTGGAGTGGGGGGACCAGCTTGGGATCAGCCTGAGAAGCAGGAGTGGGGCTCCAGGAACTGGAGATGGAGGCTGTAGGGGGCATAGGGCCTGGAGATTCTAAGGTCCCTGGGAAAGACAGGGAGCGGGGGGATTTACAGTGGGGTAGGAGGGGACTGGGGGCTTTGGGTAACCTGGGAGCTGAGGGGTGCAGAGGGCAGGTAGTGTGGGATCCAGGGGCTGGGGAGCCCTGTGCCTGTGCAGAGCTTTGGGGACCTGAGCAACGTGACTCCAGGTTTATGGGGGGTCTGGGGCAGACTCACAGGGTGGAGGGGGCAGGGTGTGTGAGGAATCCAGGGAACAGGGGCCCAGGTCCATGGGGGAGCCAGGGGATGGGGATTCAGGTCCATGGGGGTTATGGGAGCTGAGGGTTCAGGGCTGCGGGGCCCCAGGGGACAGATCCCGGACACGTGGAGCACCCAGCTGGCAGCAGGTCCCCCTGGCTGCAAGCAGGCAGTTTGCCTC
Organism: Todus mexicanus; assembly: GCA_013389965.1. Taxonomy (NCBI): domain Eukaryota; kingdom Metazoa; phylum Chordata; class Aves; order Coraciiformes; family Todidae; genus Todus; species Todus mexicanus. Next base: position 42,116 of record WEIS01065828.1, read on the forward strand.
CCCGCTCCCCAACCCAGCGCTCTCCCCTCACCCCAGGATGGAGCAACCATAACCCCGCATTTTGCCATGTCCCCCCCCAGCTGCCCCCACCTGTGCGCAGGTGCCCGGGGCAAGTTCACCTGTGTGCTGGTGGCGAGGAGCAGAGGCGAGCGGAGCTGAGCTGACGTGGCCTTGGCTCGGGTGTGCAGGAATGTGTTTGTGCAGGGGGAGAGGCCGTGGGACCGTGGCGGGGTGGGGCCAGTGGGGACACCAAGGGGACAGGGGAGGGCTGGGGGACACCCCGCTGCAGGGACGCCCTGCAGGACGGGGATGCATGAATTGCTGGTGCTTTTTCACGGGGCACACTGGGTTTTAAGAGGAGAGGGAGCAGGGGTGAGCATGGGCACGCTTGAGTGGACGCTCGTGTGTGAGCTCATGTTTGCAGTATACACACTCACACATTCACACACCCACCCCAGGGTCTCTGTGCAGCCCTAGGTGCAGGGTGTACGCACACCGACCCCCAGCCCAGTTTGTCTAGGTCTCCCAGCACCCTTCGGGGGCACCCCCAGCCCCAAGGCCAGATGTGCTTGTAGCAGGGTGGGCATCCAGGCCCCCGGGCTTCCAAGCCACCCGGCACTGTTTCACTGCCCTCCAACATTAGGCTTGAATGTGGGGAGCACCTTGGGACTGGAGATGCGTGCCCCAGGAGGGCTCAGGGTGCTGGATCAGGATGGAAGAGGAGAAAGAGGCCGGGAAAGGGTGCTGGAGGAGGAGGAGGCTGGGTGGGGCTCCCGGTGTGCCCGGGAGGAGCTGGAGCCGGATGCTGGCACGGATGTGCTGGATGTGCTGGTGTGGACAGGCTGGGGGTGGGGGGACCCAGACCCTAAGGGTGCAGGGAGCAGCGAGCTGAGCGCCTGCCAGCTGTGGGGCACTGCCCCACCAAGGACCTCCTGCCCCCATCCCCTCCATGCCCGCACAACCCCTGTATGCCCCCAACCCTGACCCCACTGTGCCCATCCCGTTTGTGACAGTGTCCTGTCCACCCAGGTGACCCCAATGCTTCTCCTCCCCCCGAGGCTCACAGCGGGCAGGGACCCATCTCTCCCTTCCAAAGCAGTATGCAGAGAGAGGGGACCTCGTGTTCACAGGCATGGCAGCAATCACCTTCCCTGGCACTGAGCCTGTGAGGAGGACACAGGGCACTACCCCTCTGGATGCCCCCTCCGGCTCCAGCTCTGGTTTAGCCCAGTAAGTTCCTGTTTCCCCAGCTGGAGCATTGCAAGCACGGTAACCGTTCTGTATCCCCTCTACTCGCTGTGCATGGACTGCAGGTGGGGTGCAGAGAGCTCAGCCCAGGGTGGAGACCACCACGGGTCCAAAACCACCCGGGGAAGTGGAAACCCCTTGCAGCAGCTGAGAGCTGGAGGGCAGCAGGGCTGGGGTAGGTACCCTGCCTCCCACTCCGCAGGGGATCCCCTGGGCCTGGCAGCCCCCTGAGGAGCAGAGCAGAGGCAGGAGAACCCTTTTTTTTTTTTGACAAATGCCTTTATTTGCTACCAGATAGAGGTCTATTGCACAGCAGCCCGGAGGCTGCGGGGCATGCGGCCCTGCCCCTGCTCAGTGCTGGACACGGCGGATGGATTGGATCTGGTTGGTGTGGGCCTGGCTGCTGTATTCGTTGTACTTCTTGAACTCGCCGTTCTGTCTGTCCCGTTCCAGCACATACTGGTAGCCCCTGTATCCTGGGTACTGGTATGCCACCCACCTGCAGGCAGACCCCTGGCTCAGATCCCTGGGCCAAATCTCTCACTCCTCACCCCATCCCATCCCATCCCATTCCATCCCATCCCATCCCTCTGCTTGACCTGGGAGGGGAGGAATGGAAAACATTCCATGGCTTAGATTTTCAAATTAAGAGGAGCAGACAGGCATTTCTCCCCTTTGGGGTCCCCCTTCCCCATCCCTGGGGCTATGCAGGAGGAAGGTGCTCATCAAACCCCTGCTCTCAGCCCCCACCACCCCCTCCTTGTCAGTGGGACTCACGCTCCAGCGTTCACTTTGATGGATGCCACCTCCTTGTTGCCCCAGCCCATGGCCTGCAGTGAGGGGTAGTCGTCACTCAGCTCAAACTTGTGCCCCTGGAAGTTCTCAGCCTCGTAGAGGATGGCTTTGCTGTCATTGTGGTTCTGCAGAGGGAGAGAGAGCTGGGGCTCAGCAGGGATAGAGTTGCTTGAGCAGGAATGGGATGTGGCATCAGGGGGACAGGCACCAAAGCACCACGGGAGCCACGGGACCATGTCCAGCTTTGGTACAATGCATGGAGATGTCCTTTACCCTGGTACTCCCACAGTGGGACACCCCAGGGCTGCCCAGAGAATGTTGTTCTCGTTTCCCTGTGGTCCCAATGCACAGCTGCCGGTGAGGGTGACAGCGGCCACATCCTCTACAGCAATAGGGACTCCTTCCCTCAGCATCCTAGCGCTCCGAAAGGCTGAAAGAGGGTTGCAGGGTAAGGGAGGCTGCTGAGAGCAGTTCCCCGGCTCTGTGGGGCTTTGCTGGGTGCTGGGCACAGAGGGGTTAATTGTTGGGACACGGATGCGGCACTGTCCCCCGTGCCCAGCCCCCCCCCCCCCCCCATCTCGAGAGNCCCGCATCTATCTGCACCGAGGAGCAGTCCTGCCAGTAAGGAGTGATCTTATCGCATCCCCTTTATTAAAGCGCAGGCATATCTGCCTGGTGATTATTAAAAGTTGGAGGGGGACCCCCCCGCTCGGAGGCGCAGACGTGCCGCTATTGCGAGCGCCAGTGTCTCTGCAGATGGAGCGATAGAGGCTGCATCTGCCTAGGCACGGCTCGGGTACCCCAGCGGGAGGGGGATGGACCCCACACCCCGAGCAAGCACCCCAAGCATCCCTGCAGTCCTACCGGCTCCTCTCCGCTCACCCCATCCAGGCTCCTCTCTGCTCCCCCCATCCCTGGTACCCGGGGCAGGGGGCCAAGGCCTGAGGACCCCAGCCTGGGAGGGAGATTTCCAAAGCGCAAAGCAGAAGGAGCTGGGATGTTATTTCAGGGTAAATTTCAACTCCAATGAGCATCCCAGGATCCTTGCAGGGAGGTGGGAGCCAGAGGTGTGCAGCCACCCCTCCATCCCACAGCACCTCCGCACAGCCTCACCCCTCCATCCCACCATCCCGCTTGACCTGTCGTCCTGTCTGTCCCCTCATCTCCACACTGGGCTGCTGAGGGGAGGCTTTGCCTGCCCTGAGCCCCTCACAGTGATGTCCCCGTAACTCACCGCACACTTGATGGGCCGGAAGGAGAGGAGGTGCTCGGTCCGGTAGCCACTGTTCCCACTCCAGGCCTCCCACCGGGGATAGTCACCCTTCTCCAGGATAAACTGCTGCCCCTGGTACTCGGGGTACTCAAAGCCCACCCAGCTGGAAGGGAGAGGAGGAAAGCCCTCAGGGACGTGAGGTGCAGCCCCCACGCTCAGCCCAGGGCTCGCTTCTCCCTCCCGTACAGGGGACAGTGGCATCCTGGCCAGGTGTGGGTCTGTCACAGAAGTCAGGGTTCTTGCTAGCAGCAAACATCCCTTTTGAGACTGAGACCCCTCTGCCCAGGGCCATAATGACACCTCCAACCCACACCTCAGCTTGGCAGGGTCTCCCTGCTCTGCAGATGGGGAAACTAAGGCACCACTCAAGGAGCACAGGGAAGGAGGTCGTACAATGAGGCTATGACAGAGCCAAGGAAGGACCTGGGTATCCTGGCTCCCCCAGTAGCTCCTGATAGTCCCCTGGGAGAAGCGGAATTGCTGGAGAGGGGTGTGCCAAGGGGTTGCGGGGCTGGTGGGGCACTTACGGGCCAGATTCCACTTTGATGGAGCGGATCTTGCGGAAGCCACGCTCCATGATGCTGGGGCACTCCATGAGGAACTCGCAGCGCTTGCCCTGGAAGCTCTCTTCCTCCCATACCGTGATCTTGTACTGCCCCAGGGTGTCCATGGCTTCGCTGCTGGTCATACGGGTCGCTCGGCTGCTGGCAGAGCCCCACACATCACCCTGGGCAGGTCCCCACCATCAGCCCTCGGCCACCCAGCTGCCCACTGCCTGCCACAGAGCCTGGGGTGCTGGCAGCGCTGCCCTCGCACATCCCATGCCACCAGCCCCTCTCCCTCCCAGGCTGGCACAGGTGATGCTTCCCATTCCCCTCCCCTTGGTGCTGGGGGATCTCTGTCCAGTGCTCCCCAAGTTACAGGGGACACTTGTGATGCCCCATCTCTCCGTGTGATGTACCCGAGGCTGCCTCAGTTTCCCTGCTCCCAATCTCCCTGTGATCACTCCTGAGGTCGGCTGGGTGCGGTGGCACTCTACCCGGTGCAGGGGGGCGGCAGTGACCCCGACTCAGACACAAGTCTGGGGTGCAGCCCTGGGGCAGAGCAACCTCGCTCTCGCAAAGTTGGGTGCCAGCCCTCCTGCCCGCACAGGGTACCTCTGCGTGCCACGCAGCGCCCCGTGGCTCGCCCTTCCCCAGAGTGTGCGTTGGGTGAGGGGCCTTGGTGTGGGGCGAAGGCAGCGTGGCAGCGCCTGTGCAGTGGGGGGGCTTGGGGGCTCACAGCCTGGTACTTACTTGGTCGGCAGGGCACAGTGGCGAAGGTGGCGGTGCCGGCGCCGGCTTTTCCCCTCGCCCTTTATAGGCGGGCGCCGAAGTGCCGATGGTGCAGGCGGGCAGGGCGCTGTGTCAGCAGGCAGGGTCTGGGGGGGGAACAGGGTGCGCACCCACCCCAGACTCCGCTGTCCATTCCAGTTAGGCAGTGTGGCGAGAGCGGCCCCCCCGCGCCACGCGGGGCTGACAATGAAAGTGCTGGGCTGTGTTTGCGCAGGGGCTCAGGGCACAATGGGCAAAGGGCCTGACGCGCCGCTTTCCTTTCTGCCCCCGGACAATGTCCCCGCTTGGCCCAGGGATTAGGGACCCAGCCTTTCCCAGGGCACCCGCAGCCCTTGCCAGGGTTGAGGCTGGTGGGAAGGAGGTGCCAGGGTGAAAGCGGGGATTTGGCCACTGGGAGCTGAGGGGCACTGATGTCCTCACATTGGGATGTGAGGCTCACTTGGAGCTGCATCTGCCCCTCTGCCTGGGGCTCTGCCACCACGAGTCCCTCCTCCAGCCAGGCTCTGCCTTGCAATGTCCTGAGCTGGCGGGGCAGGGCAGGGACTCAGCCTGCACGGGCAGGGCTCTGTGTGAGGTGCGAAAATGTTAGGGTGAGTGAGAGGGGTGGAGGAGGTGTTGGCACAGCCACAGCTTGGTCTGTCCGTGCTCTGGGAAATGTGCAACACCCTGCAGAGGCTACTGTGTTGGTTCCAGAACAGGCACTGATGAACACCAGTTACATGCCCTTTGCTTGCAATGCCCTGGGCATGTGCCCTGGCTTGGCGAAGGGCTCCCTGTGCTTCTTGCCCATGCAGGGGACACTGCACAGCGGGCAGGGACCAGCTTTGGGGCACAGCTGTCCTCTTCACCTGGGCTGCAGGACCAGCCCTACCTGAGGCTGCACCATGCCACGCAGGCATCCCCAGTGCCTCCCATCAGAACCTGGGCTGGATGAGGCCAACACTAGCTGGAAAGGAGCAAGTGCCCTGCTGAGCCATGAAATCCCAGGTCCCTTGGCAGCAGCATTTCTTGCAGCATTGCTGTGGCGAGGACGGGCACTCCCCACCTGCAGCTGGGCAGGAGCCACACTGGCCCCTGGACAAGGGCTGGCCCAGAGCACCCCAAACCTTCCCAGGAAAACCCCAGCCCTCCTGAGGGTCCTGAGCAGAGTGTCAGCATCCCACAAGAGCCCAGCAATGCCAGTGTCAGAGGGCGCGATGTGGACAGCTGGGGTTGGTGGTAGGAGCCCTGGCATCCCTGCCCCGTTCTCAGCAAGAATTGGGGACTAAGGGGTGCCAGTAGGGACGGGCTGGGGGCAGGACTCGGGGGTCCTTTTCGCGTCCCCCCTGCTGCTCGACACGGCGCCGGGCAGGTTTCTCTCCTTGCTCTGGTGCTCGGCGCGCCTATGCCGGCAGGTCCCAGCAGAGGGTGCAGCCTGGCAGCGGTTGGAGCTGGCTCCAGCTGAGGGACTTTGGTGGCCCTTGGCCGGGGACAGGCGCTGGGGAGGCGACCCTCAGCTTGCGGCTCCCTGGGTGCTCGGAGCAGGGCGGGAGGAGACCCTCCAGGAGTTGCCTGGGGGACGAGAGGGTGAAGGGACGGATGGGGATGCTCCCTGGGGAGGGAGGGGATGCACGGGGGTAAGCAAACCCCAGGGATGCAGCCCAGTGGCCTGGGGACATTCCTCAAAGCGCTGGGGAACAGGTTTGGGCAGCCCTTAGGGAAGCCACCACCTTGGGGAAGGTGGGGCAAGATGCAGAGGTAGTGCACTGCAAGGTCCCTACGCTCTGCTGCTGCCCCTCGCCTGGGCAGTGTGAGCAGAGGCGTGGGGCACTAACCAGTTTGGGGTGCTATAGAGTGCGAGGACAGCCTGGAGTTGTGGAGCGCAGGGCGCCGTGGGGTGTATTACAGAGCCTTGGGCACCGCAGGATGTGTGGGATGCTGTGGGCTGCTATGGGGCACGTGTATAGGGCGTGGGGGCACCGTGTAGTGTACTACAGCATCTATGGGACACTGGTGCCATGAGGGGTATGCAGCCAACTTCAGGAACCCCCACGATAAAAACACTGGGAGAAACTCACCCTCAGATGCAGACTGTGCCCCTTCCTTGCTTCTCAGTAAGTCCCACACTCTAGGATGTGCTCAGCACATGGCGGGCAGCCACAGCCATATCTGGAGACAGTGGATCGGGGGGGATCACCCAGGGGGGTTCATGCTGAGGGTGCTTCCCCTCTGCACCCCAGGATTCTGATACAGCCTGGCATCCCTGGAGCATCTCCCAGCACCTGCAAGTAGTCCCTGTCGCCAACCAGCCCCCAACCACCCCTGCCTGGCCGGGGACACGGGCAGGGGGAGGCTGATGCGGGGGCGAGCAGCGACTTTGCTCAAGGGCAGCTGCTAATACAGGCTCTGGGAGGCGGTTAGTGCTCACCCAGGCCTCCTGCATAGGATAATTTAATAAGTGCCCCGCGTCGCTCCCGGCTCAGCCTGTTCCCTGCGCTAGCAAAACAGATCAGGTTTCTCTATGCCATCGGGCACAGCACGGGTGGCCGGCAGTGCCGGGGCATGGTGGGAGGACAGGGTCACCCAGGTGCTCCATGCCAAGCCCAGATCTCGCTGTCTGTGGTCCCCAGCTGTGGGGTTATACCCTGTGCCTTGTGCAGGCACTGCTCCCAGGACGGTGCATGCCCAGGGAGCTGAGCAGGCTGAAAGGCAGCCTAAGGGAGGTGAGGCAGGCATTGCCCAGGCATCCTGATGCTGATGCCACTTCTGGGGCACATCTGGGGCTCATGGCAGCATGCTGTCTTTCCCACTGCTGTTACAAGTATCTGGGCTAGCTGACCAGGCCAGCACAGCTGTGTGTGGTCCTGCATGTGGCTGACACCATGAGCTGAGCCCTGGCCACCCCCTGAGCCCCACTAGCCCCTCTTTTCTTGCTCACAAACCTGCTGTCACCACAAGGCGCTGGACATCCAGGGGCTGGGCCAAGCAGAAGCAGATGGAGCTGGTGCCGGCCCCTGTTTGTCTTTCTCCCAGTTGCCTGGTGCTCTGTTTGTTCTGGTGATGGCTTCCTGCTGCCAGGGCCAAAACAGGTGGCTTTTATTTGCAGGGTCTGGCTGATTAGATCAGAGCCAGTGTGCCGTTGTTCCCCCCTTGCCCCCAGTCCCACCAGTCCTTTTTCCTCCCATTTCTACCCCAGCTTTCATTTCCCTGGGCAAGGTTGCAAACACACCCTCCTCGGCAAGGATGCAAACACCCCTCTTCCCTCCCCAGGCATCTCCTCTTCAGGTCTGCTCTGAACATGGCCACATCCTGACTGGTAAATCTCGGCCAAAACCCCCACTTTCACCTGCTGAGTCCCCAAATCCCAGAGCTGAGGGGCTCGCTGGGGACCCCAGTGCCATTTGTCCTCTCCTGGGGCCTTGCTGGCCATTGAGGACACAGTTGTGCAGGGACATACGTGGCGCAGAAGCCTCCTTGCACAGGCGCTGCTTGCACAGAGAGCCCCAGCACACGCCAGCTACCCCGCACACACGTGTCGCCCGCGCACCCGCCCGTCCCCTCCCCACAGCCGGAAACTCCCGGGATCTCAAACAGCCTGGCAGATGTTGCCAGGATTAGCTCCCACACGGGATCACACGCACGCCACGGGCTGCCGGCGCTCCGTGCAGAGGGTCCCAGGCACTCAGGCTCCTCCAAGGCGGAGCTTGGTGGGTACCTGTCCCAGCTCCTGCTGCACCCAGTGTAGGATGAGTCCTCGAGGGTGAGCGGGCAGTGGGACCCCAATGGGAAGTGGGGACCGAGGTGCTGACTGGTCTCTGCATGCCATCACCAATGGCTGGAGGAGCGCAGGGATGCGGTGGAGGGCACAGACACTTGCAGTGCAACAGGTACCCACGTGTTGCTGCTCACAGCTGGGTCTTGCAAACATCCTGCTGAGGTGGTCTTCCATAGAGCATCCCTCAACTCACCATCCACTCTCCTCACGCACCCACGGCCCTCATCCAGCCACCAGTACCCCTGCTGGGACCAGACCCCTCCAGACCTGTCCACCCACTACCCCCACCAGCATTCTGGCCACCCCGGGCATGCTGCTCATCCCCTCCTCGTGGAGGCCCACTCTGTCCTGTGGCACCCACAGCTCTGGAGATGCACCTGCAGAGACCCACCAAGACAACGGTACTCCCAGGAAACACATATTTATCTGCTACCACCCATCCAGGACCTGCCCTGCATGACGCCTGCCTGGCCCTGGCTGCGGGCTGCCCCTGGTGTGGGGGTGTGCTGAGTCCCCTGGCTCTGCCAGCCTTGCTCAGTCCCCAGGAGCTGCTGAGGGAGCTGTGGCCTCACCTGCCTGCTCCCCACTGTTCCCATGGGGACTAATCCCACCTGAAGGTCAGGGAGGCTCCACCAGCTGCTCACCTCCTGCCTGTGGATTACAGCCTGGTTGTGAGCAGGTGGCAACTGCCGCATCCCCAGGCTGGCCCAGCCCAGGTATGGGACTGACAGTGGGACAAAATCCAGCCAGGCTGCTCCGAAAGGGGCCTTAGGGTGGCAGGTCCCTTGCAGCCTCGGGTATCCCCCCAACATCCATGTTCAGCCTTGCACCCAGCCCAACCTGGATGCAGTTGCAGTGCATCTCCTTCAGTACCTCGTATCACATTTGGAGGGACACCACAGGATGAGCACAGCTTCCTGGGTCCCAGCTTTACCTATAGCACCTGAAGTATTGTCATGGGGGTGCAGGGTGCAAGGATGGGGCTGGAAAAGGGAAATGGGAGGGGGGAGGTTCAAGGACCTCCCCTCATAAGCTCCTTGAGCCTCACAGCCAGAGGATGCCAGCTCAGCCAGCACCTGGCCAAGGTCACTCTCCACCCCGGATGCTTCTCCACTCACCTGTCAGCAACATCTATAGTGCCAGGCGCCCCGAGCCAGGCTGATGGTAGGCCAGGAGGCACATGAAAAGCCTGGTAGTGTTGGCTCACCCCCTCCAGCAGCTCTGAGGAGGCAGCACAGGTGGGGGCTGAGCCAGGTGCTGCAGCAAGAACAGAACATCCTGCCTTGGGGCTCCTGAAGCCGGCAACAGCTGGGCCAGAAGCTGTGGCCCTGGCACCCTGCTCAACATCCATCCCCTGGGCAGGCTGCCTTTGTGCTTCCCGGGGCTGGCTTGGGAGATGGGAGCTCCATTGCCCACCCCTCCCCTGTGGGAGGATAGGGCTGATGCACTCTGACCTGCAGGATCAGTGCAAGCTCTGGGGTTTTCCCCACAGAGCCTTGCGTCCTTCAGCAGGGTCCCACCCCTTATTGTCTTCAGTCATGGGAGTTGAGAGCTCTTTCCTGGGGCAATGGAACCCCCTGTCCCCTCACCTTATGACCTGTAGGTGCAGGGGTGATGATGCCAAGCTGCACCCACCCTGTGCCCAGGCTGAGGTTAGGCAGAGCTGCCTGTTGTTTCACCCTGGCAGGATGCAGCTCTATGCCTAGAACCTACCTCTCCTCTCCACCCTGCCCGATAAAGAGCAATAAGCTCGTCCTGGGGCCATCTGGGCTGAAGGCTGCCTCTCCCTATGGTCTTGAGTTGGGGGGAGATGTGTGGGATGGATCCATCACCTGGGGATGGTATCTAAAGCTACAGCCTGGCACAGGGAGTACAGGACCCCAGCACAGAGCAGGGACAGTCCCTTACGGTCCCTAGCCCAGTCCTTGCCTTGGCCATGAGTGGGCTGGTGGGGGCCAAAAACAACCAGGGATTGCTCAGCACCACTTTGACCTCCAACATTAGCCCAGCCCCAGGGACACAAGCAAGCTCAGTCTCCCTGCGCAAGCTGGCTGGGTACTCGCAGCAGTGCTGGGACAGAGTGACCTTCAGGGACATGGAGACCCTGCTCAGCCTGGGCATCTCCTCCAGGCACAACAGATCCACGGCGAATAGGCTGGGTGGGGGGCAGCAGGGGTCTAGGGGTGTCCACACAGCTCTGCTTCTCAGCTCCTGGGGAGCTCATGCAGCCCCGTGTGCAGCAGCAGCTCCCTGGGCTGATCCCCCCCGGGGCCTGTGGGGCAGAGGGCAGCCAGCTGCCTCTGCCACATCCTGCAGCAAAGCAGCGCGTGCCCCAGGATGGCACACCCCATCCGGGCTGGGCAGGACACGCAGCCCACGGGCAACATCCCGCAGGCAGTTAGCAATGGGGCACACCTCTGCTTACACCCATCTCTTCGTAGAATGCACATACACCAGGACACGGAGCAGCGAGTGTGGCAGGGGCACGACCAGCACCATATGTTTAGTTCAGCACGAGCACACACTCATGCACGCACACACACGCATGCACATACACACACGCAGACACAGGGCAGTGAATGCAGCAGCAAGCTGCACCAGCTCCACACTGCCTGCCTGCCCCAGGGAGGGCACACACACGCGTGCACAGCCATGCACATAGGTGCACACACAAACACGTATCTGCAAATACACGCTCATAGATGTATGTGCACAGACTCACCTGTGTGCAATACATCGATATGCAAATGCGGGACCAGGCTCACACCTCCCCAGTGCTTCCCCCTGCCCTCCCCATGCAAAACCTCCCCGTGCAGAGCCGCGCCATGCAAATCTGGCCCAGCCCAGGGCACCAGGTCTTCAAATCCGTTGAACGGATGGCTGTGCAGGGCCCGAGTGGTGAGGGAACAGCACTGAACAGTGCAGGCACAGCAAGAACCCCCTTGGCACTGGTGTTGGCTCTGACATGGAAGACGTGGGTGTTTAAAGCCCACAGCTCTACCTGGCTTTGGGGACCAGCTCCTCCTGGGGTGCTAACACTGCCAGAAGGCCATTCCCCAGCTGAGGCAGCCCACAGGGCAATATGTCTTCCCATGGCCACCCCCGGCTTTGAAGGATGTAGTGTCTTCCCAGTGCCACTGTGCTGGCGGAACTGGGACAGGGAGAATAGGCTGGAAAGATGGGGATGGGGCATGGCAATTTCTAGTGCTGCCTCTTGCAGCTGCCCCCTTCTCCTGCTGGGACACGCATGCTGCGCTGTGCAAAGACCTGCTGCTGGTGCCAGTGCAGGGTATGGCTCCCCGGCTGCTTCCCAGATACACTGAAAAGTTAAAACAAAAAAGCTTTTCTGAAGCATCTGGGCTATGTAGAATGTGCAACATGGGTGCCAGGTTGTGATGGGGCACAAGGCAGCCCTGTGGCGCATGGAGCCACCGAGGGAAAGCGAGGTGGCCAGGCAGCATCTCTGCCGCCTGCTCTGCCAGATAGCATCTCCGTCGGGCTCTGCCCCCGCGAGGACGCACGTGCGGTGGCTGGAGCAGCACGGGCAGCAGGGTCTGGCTTTGCTCAGCATTATTAATCAGGCTCTGTTTGATCCCAGCCTGAGAGGGGCAGCTGCAGGGGGTTATGCGTATCAGAGGATGTGTTGTGCTTTCTCAGATTTTCAACTTTGCCAGGCCTGGTGGCAGGAGACAGATCCCAGAGACATGTCTCAAAGGGGCCTTTGGCCAGCGTAATGGCCAGTCACCACACCAAGTGCTGGCTGTTCCCAGGCTAGGATGGGCACTTGGCTCTGGAGAGACACGAGGAGATCAGCACTCCTGGAAGTGCTCTTTGATTTTGGTGCTTTCCCAAACCACTTATTGGAAACTTTCCAAGCAACTGCCCAAGCAGGGAGTTCAGGAGGTGCCTTACCTCCAGCCCCTGCAGGGGCCCCCCACACAGGGAACAGGGCTCTTCTGCTCCAGCACAGGGGCTACCAAGCCTTGTCCTGTGCATGGATCAGATGGGGATAAGGGAAAGCAGCAGGAATCATCCTCTCTTGGCAGACTCCTGGGCTGCTTTGCCTCCAGCCTCTCCTGCCCCCACACTGCGGAGCTGGACTTGGCTTTTGAAGCATTTGTGAAGAAGCTGCAGAAAGGGCTCAGGACCCACCTGTAAACTCAGAGCATCCCTGAGCATGTCATGGGATCTGGATCCTGTGCTACAAGAGAAGATCCAATGCCCTAGGGCAGGACAGGAGCATGCTCAGGGCTGTCAGAGAAATCACAGAGCCAGACACAGCCAGGCAGAGAGATCCAGGGCTCCTTCCACCTCCAAGCATCCTACGGTGGGGGAAAGCAGGTCCTTTGCTGTCCCATCTACCAGGTCTCCAGGACTCCCTGCGGTCTCCATGGTGCTAGGAGCATCCCTGGAGTCTGAATGTCTCTGTGCTGGCTGCAGGGGGACAAGGCCAGGCCAGGACACACGATGGGACAGCTGCCCAGGTCAAGTACTACATTGTACTTTGATAGTGGGTCAGGCAGTAGACAAGGCTGTCCAGAAAGGGACCTCCCAGCTTCCACAGCAAGCACAGGCAGAGGGATTTGCACCACCAGGAGCTGGTACCTGACCCACAGGGTGAGGGTGAGCAGCAGGCAACACCTGTCCTGGGCAGCACAGTGCACGGGCAGATGGAACCTGGAAGTGGGTAGTGCAGCTCCTGGGAGCAAACCAGGGCAGAATTGTGCAGGGAAGGATGCGACATCCCCCTGTCCTCTGCTCTGCTCCCCCACACCAGCTCCTGCCCTCCCTCCCCACTGCCTGCACCGTGTCAGCAGCTAAAGCTCCCTCGGTGCCAGCAGACCGTTGAGACCTACCTGGGCATTTGGCAGAGCCCAGCAAGCTCCACCCTGGGCCAGTGCTGTGCCAGGGCAGGGCAGGGCTGCGGCAGGGCTCCTGCACCTGCCACGGCTCTGCAGCGCTGCTGGGGTGCAAGGGCGAGGCTGCCCTTCCCTGCAGGCAGTGCTCAGCCACACAGCCGGGATGTGTGTGTGCCTAGCATGTTACACGTGCCTGTCATGCCGTGGGCACACAGAGAAGGGACCTGCATGTCATAGCCCACAAAACTGCATGTCAGAAATGCCATGTGGGTTCTACGCCCCACGCATGTGCAGGTCCCACGGTGTTCATGCATGCTGTGAGTGGATAGCATCGTCTGTGTGCCCTGCCCGTCTGTCACTTCAAGCACGTGCCATGCACAGGTCATACACTGCATGCGTGTGTTTGCGTGAAGAGTGCATGTCATGCAAGTCCCTTGTGCGCTCCACACGCAGGCTACGTGTTCGTTCTGGCACTCATGCTGCAAACCAGCTCCTGTGTCCTGAGTTGCAAGCCAGCGTGTGCTCCTTGCATGGGCGTGTAGGACACCTTGCAGCGGTGTGCGGGTGGCGTGGCACATGTGCACACCGGTTGCACGCTTGCAGACGGGCTGGACCTGCCTAACGCGAGCCGAACGAACAAAACATTCAGGTCAGGTCTTGCACGTGGGGCTCGACGCCAGGCAAGTGCAGAGTTGCTCCAGGCTTGAACGGTGTGGGTCGGAGGGGTGCCCTGCCATGGGCTGCCGGCATCCCCTTCCCCATCCTTCCTTCCGAGCCGGGTCCCTCCAGACTGGGAGCTGGTGTCCTTGCTGCGCCTGCCGCTCCAAACCAGCTCCTCTGGGGGTAAAGTCCGGAAGGTGGATGCTTGACACCTGCTGCCTGGGAAAGCCAAACAGAGCAAGGGCGGGTTAAGCTGGCACGGCAAGGTGAGGAGGGAGGGTGGGAAAACAGGGAAGGAAGGAAGGAAGAAAGAAGAGAAGAAAGTAAGTGAAGGACGGGAGGGGAACAGAAAGGATCAGAAAATACAGGTGAGAGAGAAGGGAAGAGTTAAATGAAGGGGACAGCTGGGATGGTGTCCCCCGAGCCCATCCCTTTCCTCCCCAGGAGTTCGCGGGTCCTCCAGGCTTCCAGTGCTTGTCCCAGGGAAGATCCTAGGGTGTCTTCCATGCCCAGCACACCGCTCCCAGCTGGGCAGGCAGGACACCGGCCAAGGTGTGCCGGGCTACAGCAGCTCACCTGGCTCCGGTGACACAGTGGCAGCTGGCAGGTGAGTGGCTTCGCCTTCCCCCGCCGGCTCACGAGCAGAAAATGAGGGTGACGCTGGCTGGATGGGGCTTTTATAGCCCTGATAAAAATAGCACTGGCTGGCCGGTGATCGGGGGGCCGGAGAGATGTGACTGAGCAGAGACAGGCGAGAGGGCTGGGCTGGCAGAGGCGAGCCTTCTCCCCAGCACACCTGTCACAGCTCTGTGTTTGCTCAGAGCAAATATTGACCCAGGGAAGGCAGCCTGGGCAAGGGAGGCGATTAGCCCACCTAGATTAGAGGCAGAGCAGGTCTCTATGCAAACTCTCCAGGGCTGCCTTTGTTAATGGGAGCCTGATGGGCTGATAGGAGCCAGGAGCCTGGGTGCTGGGTCGGGCGGCGGGGAGGAGGAGGTGGGGAGCGGGGGGAGAGGAGGAGACATTCATTAACCTGCACTGGAACAACACCAGCTGTCACTTTTCCACCCACCTGCCTGGCTCACTTTGCAGCGAGGGGACGCAGGTGTGGGGGTACCCTACCTGGGCAGCTCTGGGCTGGGGGCTGCTTGCTTGCCACACTTTGGGCTGCTGAAAAGTGAGGGAGCAGGAAGGTCCCAAGACAGGAAAGCAAAGCTACTGCCTATTCTAAGCAGATTGACACTTGCTGATGATGGCAAGGACCCCCTTGCCCTCATCCCAATCACCCTGCTCACGCTGAAGATTCCTTGGGCGTTCCAGGGCGATGTGCGCTTCATTGACAGGAGCCCCTAGCTCTCTGAGCCAGGCAGCAAAACAGAGCTTGACAAAACCACCTCTGCTCATTCTCTTGGGGAGTGTTTCCAGCATGGCCGCATGGGCCAGGAGCCAGGCCTCCTAACGCAGCCGCAAGAACAGGATGTGTTTCACTCTATGTGCACATGCCTTCCCGTGGGGTCACTGCATCCCACAGTCACACCACTCTGCTGCATCCTGGCAGACCGCCCCGCGCTGGTTCTGAGGGCAGCATGCAGAGCTCACAGGGGCCAGGAGAAGTTTAAACACACTCGCGTAGCACCCAACCATGCCACTGAGCCCTGACAATCCTCAGCTGAACTCAGCCAGAGCCAGCAGGAGCTGGGCTATCCCTCTAGGTTACTCTGGCACCCACAGCTCCCTGGATAACAGAGCATGAAGTGCAGCTGCGGTGGCAGGAGAAGCTCCTTTGTGCAAGTGCACTGGCCTGTTTGTTTGTGTAGATGGGTGTGTTTGCGGGTGGGGAAGAGGGTAACGCTGCTTTAAACCCCACAGCAGACACCTGCAGGTGTCCTGGTCCTGGGTGTCCTTTAGAAACTGCCACCATTGTCCTTTCCAGAGCTGAAGTGTGCTTACAGAGGATTCCCAAATGCAAGCGGAGAGCTGCAGATTCCTATTAGCCACTGCCACCCGACT
>WEIS01065829.1:0-17322 GCA_013389965.1 Todus mexicanus
ATCAGGGAGCAAACTGTTCTGTTCCTATGGAAATGGGACCCCTGGGAAATGGGAAAAGGCAGCCAAGCAGGGGGATAAGGCAGAAATGTGGGCTTGGGACCAAAAGCGCCACATTCCCTTTGGCCTAAGGGCAGAGAAGGCCAAACAGACAATAGCTGATCACACTCACGCCGTTACATTATCAATACAAATATTTCTGAAGTAGGCAGCAAGACCATTGCCACAGCCTAATTGAGAAAATATACCCACACACAACCCCCTACAGCTACAGCCATTCGCAGCTGGCAGATCTGGCAGCAGCCTTGCTCCAAACTCAGGAATCACATCCACGGGCCCAGTTTTACCTCTTCCTCCCAGCAAGATGATGTAGAGAGAAAAAAATACAGATACTCAGAACTATGATAAGCACCTCTTCAAATCAAAATAACTACAACTGCAAAAGGCTTCTAGAAAATCAAAGTTTATCTAGAATATTTTTCAGTGGTTATTTCCCATGAAGTCATAAACTCATTACTTAGGTAGAAAAAAAATAGTATTCCCATAAAGAACAGCGAGTTGACATCATAAAATCCCGTACTGGGACTAAGGTTAAACAGGATTATCTGTGCAACTTGTGCAGCAAGTTTCAGTTTTTGAGCTACGATAAGTTTATCGCTTACAATTTTCCAAGGGTGCTTTTGTTTTGCTTTCCTTTTTGGAAGGTGGGGTGGTGTTTGTTTGGGGTGTGTGGTGGGGTTTTTTGGTGGTTTTCTTGTTGTTGGGGTTTTTTTCAGTGAACTCGTTAGACACAAACCTGCCACCTACTGCAATTGGTTATACCATTTCCTATTTATCAAGGAAGAAAAAGCAACCGTACAAGTAATATCGCAGCTTTTAGTGTTCTAGGTTTTCGGTTCTCTAGCAGATCCTCCCACAAAATCAGGATTGCTCAGTTGTTTCCTTACCGGTATTTCAATTGTGCTGAAGTTCAGCAAGTTGTACTTACTACCAAAACTTCGGGAGATACCCTCCATGGAAGCACTTCATACTTTTGTTTCATTAGGGAGGGGTGTCAGCTTTAATCTTTGTTAAGGAACTGTAGCTAAAATAGGGTTTAATCTGACAAGTTTCCTAATCATATTTGTTCCAGGTATACACTACTATTTTATTATCCATTGGGTAAGAGGAAAAGCTTCATCCAAAGGCTGTTATTTGAGCAGTCTAACCAGAAAGGGAAGACGGACAGTTGGATGCAGCTGATTGCCATCTCCACCTTGTCCATTTAAGGGGTGTTTTTTGGAATACAGAGTACGCAGCTGTATCTCTGAACATGGCAATAACAAGTTGGAAAGGAGAAGAGAGAAAGACATTCGTATTAGCTAAACTTTGTAATGTAATATGCAGTCATTTAAACCACACTGAGCTTCTGTAATCTGCCTTGCTTTAAGTCATTGAGAAAGGTTGTGACAAATACCAAGGCAACAATTTGGGGTTTTTTTTCCTCTCCTGT
This sequence comes from Todus mexicanus, assembly GCA_013389965.1. Taxonomy (NCBI): domain Eukaryota; kingdom Metazoa; phylum Chordata; class Aves; order Coraciiformes; family Todidae; genus Todus; species Todus mexicanus. The sequence continues at coordinate 1,490 of WEIS01065829.1, forward strand.
TTGGTTACAGCTTAGATCATTAGCAACACCTTCTCTTTAATCCTTTATTCTACTGTTGTTCTCCTGCTGATCTCCATCATCTCCTGAAAACTGAAAATCACCCACTTACAAATGAGCAATGCCACAAAGCCCAGCGCGCACACTTGAGGGAGCCAGCCGCTCCGTTCCTGCCCTGTCTATAAACAGCAGTGGAACTGGCATACTTGGAAACCTCAGACAGTTTCCTCAGGCACGGTAATCGTGACTTGTTCTAACAGATCAAATGTCACCAAATACATGACTGTCTCACTTTCCTCAATGCTGGTTTTAGACTGGGGAGAAGTAAGAGGAGGGAGGGAAGAGCAGGTCATGGTTATTATCTTGCAGCCTTGTCAACACACAGCGTGTAACTGCACCGCGCAAACTTCTCAGGGTTTTCCTTTTTCCACAGTAAAATTTTTAAGAGATATTAAGAATAATATGAGGTTAGTTTAATAAGCTAGTTTTAAGTGTTCGGTGTTTAATTATGTTTAATGATGTGACTCCTAAAACAATCTAATTCTTACTTTCTTGGTCATCTATTCACATGCCACAGGGGCATCAGTTTATGAACATTAAGAACTCTCCTTTTAAAAGGAGAAAATCCAGATGGGATCAGCGTGAAATAAATGCAGTAGCTCTATTTGCACATCCTTCAAAGAGAAAGAAAAGGGGGAAAGGGACTCAGTTCCTGCACCTCGCTCAGCCACAGCTCCAGAAAGCACACGTTAAGGAGTTACCTTCAGCACCATGAGCACCGACTACTCAGTCTCTATTCCAAGACTGAAGCTAAAGATCACCAGCAAGAAGAACCAAGCTTATCAAAATCTGCAGTTACAACACAGAGAACAAGTCTACATAGTGGCCAGCCAAGCCCCACAGTGGTATAAACTCAGATCTGAAGCAGACTGGCAGCAGACTGCACATCCTCACGAGACTAAGAGCCTCTAAATTTACAGGCACGTGAATTCTATACTCAGGGTTTCTCCCCATTAATGCAAAAAACTGTTCCCAAGTCATTCTTCTGTCCATGATTATAGATGCAAATAATTTACGAATCAGACAATTTCTGAAGACACGTTTTTGTCTTTTCAGCATTTTCAGCATCTTTCAAGTAATAGGAATATTCATACTGGTAATCTCAAAAGCGTATCATCCTAACTTCTCGATGTAGGAAGAACAGTGTCTTTTTCAGAAGACTTTGTTTCTTCCTCTGTCAGGAAGAATTTGGTTTGGTTTTTAATGAAGTCAGCCACATCTACAAGAAAAGATAAACTTACTAGAGGTCCTGCTGATTAAATGGATCCTGGGGAAGGAAAGGTACGAAAAAGTCCTATTAAAGTTTAATTGTTGTTAGTTCTACACCAGTTGTTTGGTAAGAAACATAGCAGCACCCCAGGTGCAACATGCAGAGCATTTCCTAGGCAGGCTGCAAGCCCTTTTATGTTGAGCTTGCTGCAGTGTCACACTTAACATTTGATAAGAGAGAAATGCCCCTTTTGACTAGACGAGTATTGCAATTTCTACATGAGACCAAAATCCACTCAAACCGTTCCACTTGACATTTCCTCCTCAATCACACAGTGACACACTTTCTGCCTACAGAGGTGGTATCACAAAGCACCTACTGCAATCATTTGGCTTTCTCCCCCAGGAAGCTGCTGGGAGCGGCAGAGGCCTGAACTGATACCTCTAAACAGTCTTAACTTTCCAGAGAGTCTAGATTACTCAAATTCTAGCTATTCCTAGAAGGGATGAGCCAAATATGCCACGAGTATGCACATCTGCGAGCCATTCCCCTCACTTCATTTCATAAAAGCCAGTACTCAGAACGTCACGTGGTGTTGAGCGATCCGGTAGGAAGCACTGAGATTTCTCTACAGTGAAATTGTCTTACACAGACCTGACTAATCTTTCTATATACACTTCCAGTCGTTCTGGATGATTTTATGATGAAGCTGTTGTGTGGGTAAGCTCACAATTCCTTCAATTATTTTCATCAAGCATGCTGACCTTCTGACCTTCTTAAAAAAAACAAGAATCAGAGTCTCCAAATTAAACAAACACTGCCATTTTATTTTAAAAGCTTTCATCAGCTTTTCCAGCTGCTGCAGAGAGCTTTATAGAATTACTGTAAGAGATGCCACACCATAACTAATGCCAGTTTCAAATAACAGTTTGGGAAACCAGTTCCTCAAATGAGGAAAGCCCAGGCTATGCCAAGACAATATTGGCCTAAATAGTTAAAAGTAAACTCTTTACTATCGATTTATAGCAACAACACACAGAAGAGATGGATGGACAAGGACACCCCAGAGAGGAAACATTTGCCCTGGCCAGGGTGGAGAAAGATGCCTAGAATTAAAGTTTATACATAAATTAAAAGCAGCAGTTCACAACTGCCAACAGAAGCACACACAAACATGTGCTTCTGCTTCTTTTGCTCCAGAACAGCTCTAATTTTCTTTCAAGTTTAAATTTATTGCAGAAGATGCCAACAATGGCCAACTCCACACCCAAAAAGCAAAGCCACTGATCTCAAAATTTCCTGCATGCAAGATTTAACACATACATATACACACGCACACACAAAAAAATACCCCCCCCCACAAAAACCCATCGTCTAAGCTTTAAATTACTTTGGATTTTAAAAGCTGATTTGGGAACAGCGATTAAACTTGTTCCAGCTAACCTAGTTTTTATTCATTTCATTATTTATTGCTAGGCAACACAGACCGTGTCAAACCACGTTAGAACCATGAGAAGAAGTCCTTCCAATTTAGATAAAAAATGCTCCTCTCCCCCTCCTCCTCCTCAATGTGGGGGCCACACGTATTCTTATAACACCAGTGTTCCCAGACAACCTTCTTTCTGACCAGGAGCTGCCATTTCAAACTCTCTATTCTCAACATCTCCCGTAAGACGCAATTTATCCAAACCTCGTGGTGCCTCTAAACAGCTCTCTAGATCCCGCTTGCTCGAAGAATGAGACTTGCTATTTACAAACCAGAATTAGTCCCAGTCACTACACTGGCGAGGCCAGAGCAAGTGTCTCTTCACAGGGTTATCCTTTTCTTCCTTTCTAGAACACTCCAGCCTCTTTTCCAGCTTCCCTCTTCTCTGTGGTCTGTATACGAGCACACAGCAAAACCTGTCTCCTGCCCTTAATGTTATGACCTTTTATCATAAGAAAGTTTTGAAGAGCTCCAAAAAAGGAATTAAAACAAGGAAGATCAGAGATCCAGGTTCCCAAGCTAACCATAAAGAGAATGCTCTTAATTAAACATTTCTTCTAGCACAAAGCTCTAAATAAACCCAGTAACTCCTTTAATAAAGCAAAATCAAACATCCTACCTTTTGTTTATAGGTTTTTCATCTTTCTCGTAAGGCTTCACAAACCATTTCCCGATGCGTACGAAATTCCGATTCATTAAACACCTCTCCAACAGGTTGTGAACGGCTTTGAAAAGTAGAGTGCGACATTCGTAAGAAAGTCCATTCTCCCAAACACCGTCTTCCTCTTCTGCAAGGCAAAGGGAAAAAGAAATCAGCGTTGAATTCCATCCTATTATTTCACGCGCGTATCACAATATCCTTTTCTCTCCCACAAGCTTTTAAGACTTTCACAGTATAACGTGCGACCAAAAAAAGCCTGTACGTTCAGATAATTCCAGTCACTTTAGGCTCGTGTAACTGCTAAAAGTAATCAGCTGTAAAAATAGCTCATCCCCCAAAAAAAAAAAAAAAAAAGGGGGGGAAAAAAAAATGATTCAACAGCTATTTGTACACAAAAGGAAACCAGGAGCACCACGACCTTACATGCTGCAGACAGATTGACACAGAGTCATCTTGCAGGCTGCAAGGTAGCTCACCTTTTGGATAATCTAAATGACTTATCCAAAAGACAGTTAGCTGACAATTACACTTAAAAACAAATTGCCCAAAGCCAAATTTTTAATATGCGCTAGTGTCCTTAGCTACCATGGACTGAGGAAAGGTAGGCACAAATCTAACGGATCAGCTGGCCCTCAGTGTTCAATCATTTGTTAGAGCAGGGGAAAAAGAAAACACCCAGATGCAGAAAACTGGGAAGCACAAGCTGATTCTCCCCAGAAGAATCACAACTGCAATTTTTCTTTTTAATTTGAAATAAATTCAGCAGGCTAGGCCTGCTTTCTGACCCATACATAAAAGAGAAAAATAGTGAGCAGAGAGACAAAGTCCAGCTCACACTGATAGGGCTCTGAAGTGAAACACCGAGAACTTATGTGCCCCACAAATCAAACACAGCCATGGAATCCAACTTACACAAGCCAAGTTGATTTGCCAAATTGGAAAGCAAGACTCATTACAAGAAGCTGTAATCTCTTCAACCACTCTGGCTCGTAATCAGTGTTTGAGCAGAGTTTACGGGCCCTAGAAGTACACGCACCAATCCAAAGAATTACAATGGCTTTACAATTACATTACACAAGGAAAACGAGGGACACCTGAAAGTTCCTGTGGTATCCCTCAGTATATACGTGGTATCATTCACTGCCAGCAATGCACGAATATGGAGAATAATAAACAAAACCTCAAGATCTTGTCCTTAAATCACTGGCAATCAGGACTTATCTTTATGCCGACAATACACTGTACATCGTGTTACACACATCCCTAAGGATCTGCTGCTGGTCTCCTTGGGCTAACCTAGCATAGTTATTCTTATAACGCCACTGCTTTTATAGTCCCGGTAGCAGCAGAGACTAGAAGACTGTCTGACATAGATAAGGAGACATATTTTTACCTCCAGTCTCTGGATAGTCGTGGAATAATTTAGGTTGAAAGGGACCTGTGGAGGTCACCTGTTCCAACCCCCACTCAGAGTTCAAAGTTAGGACGGACGGGCTGCTCACACCTCTCATTCATCGCCCCTCACGCTTTCTCTGCACACCTCCAAGAACCGAGGCTCGGGTTCGGGTTGAGCTCCGTACAGCAGATCTTACAGTAGTGACCTGCCTGTTCACCTTTCCTTCACAGAAGATTTTGGTTCAAACAGCTTTCCACCAGTTTGCTTGATGGTCAGAAAACCTCAGTAATACACACGGCCAAGTCCTTGCATTTCAAATCCCCCTTTGAAATAAGCCCCTTCACCTTTATCTGGAAGCCACTTACAAGCTTAAAAGGTTGCAATAGCATTAACTAAAGTCTCAATATCCTTAAATTAGAGAGCATGTAGAAAACCAGACACCTAGGAGTTTTTATTCAGACAAAAAACCCAAAACCTTGGAGATTATTACAATAAAAAGTCTCTAAGACAAAGATGACAGAGAAAGGAATTCCAAGATGCTACTGTAACCAGAATGAGGTGGCCAATTTGTAGATTGCCAGATTTCACACAGGCACAAGTACATTTCCACTCAGGATCAGTGTTGTGAGGTAAAGAAAATTCCACTCAGTATCCTTCTCTGAGGGACAGAATAAGAGTACACAGACCTGCCCCATAATTTGTAAATGAGGAGGCGTGCATCATTACGGATAAATCCTTACACGAAATCATTTTCTGGTGAAGACAAGGAAAAGCCAGGAACTGCGTTTCCTAAATGAGACACCTCAGTTTCCCACCCCATCATCCTGTTTCAGTTTTGAAGCTCAGCAAAAAAAACACAACCCAACAACCACGGAACTGTGTTTTTAAACACTATAAGGCTACAAGATAATACAGTAACTCAGTAAAGAAACATCGTACAAGAAACTGGCAACAAAAAGCAACAAGGTCCAAAGTCAAAGGGTGTAAAACCCTTGTGCCAAGAGGACACGTTTGACCAGCTCAGAGTTCTGCAGACGCACAGACCGAGAGGAGCAGCCCTGTCCGAGAGGCAGCGCTGGTGCTCAGCACATACGGCTCCACCGGTGGCAAACAAGCAGCTCAATAGAGCAAACATTAACTACAAAGCTTAATGATATTGGACTTTAACTGCACAATAAACTCCACACCATTTCAAAGGTTAAATGGTTGGGGTTTATATGGTTCTCGTAATTTTAAAAATAAAATAATAATTCTAAGAACATCCTCGTCATCAATGACCTACTATAAGAGGAAATCAAACGAGCTGTTTCCAGCCCTTATGCCTAATTTTGTTTTGACATACTAGTGCATCAACGAGAAGAAAAATACTGAAGTTGCAAAGATACCGCAGCGTAATTCAAAGCTCGTATTTTGATGGTCGTGCTACAGACACAAAGGAGAGGTTTCAATTTTCTGACGACACGACGAAGTGCCAGGGGTTTCCTTTCACATTCATAGTTGTGCCCACAACCAAGTTACGAACCAAAGTTTCCAGGCAAGAACCTGCCACACGATTGCAATTCTGAAGAGCTCTCCTAGCTGTATTAGCTCACTGCTACAGACAGGGAGCTCTTAGATAAGCATATTATGTGGGGAAAGTGTGAAGCGTTAGATGGAAATTACAATTAAAACTCTAATATTTCAAAAGACGCCACGCCGTAAGGGTGCCTGCTGATCAGGGAGAACGTCTGGTACCCAAAATAAGACCACCTGTTCAAACTGAAGCTCATCGTGCTATAGAAAGGGAAGGTTAAATAAGACGACAGTTAAAGATACCCTCATTTCAGAACATTATTCAAATGAACGCAAGAAAAACCCCAACCCAGCAGTAAGTGCTCTGTGTCTTTTTGAAGTCTATTTAGTCCTTTCCCCTCCCCCCCCCCTTTTTTTAGAGTGGCGGATGGAAGGAAATATGACATCTGCTCACATCTCCCAGCTATTTTTCTTCTTCATTCAAATCGGTGTTTCTCAACATGAGAAAAAAAAAATCCTCCTACTTAACAGAAATTGTACAAAGCATATTTAAAAAGAGAGGGAGAGGAAGGAGCACTTGTCTTCTGACCTTTCTTAAACGTAGTAACTTCAAATGTTCAATCTGATAGTGATAACAAACCAAAATAAGTTGCTGACTCATTTTAAAAAGGTGTTAAGCCACGATTTCAATTCAGACGAGCGTTATCCACAGAAGTGCTCTGGCAACCTGAAGTTTACAAATAATTTATTTTTGATTGGCTCTCTTAGCTGCCCAAACCCCTCAACTCCTCTGCAACATACTTTCATGTCAATCCATTAAACAAGTTACACAGATACCTTCCTACTAGAGTGAATTCAGCTTCCTCTCCCTTTATACCACAGATTAGGCTGAGAGTTCTCCTTAAATGAAGCTCAAAAATCTCAGGAAATGGAAGAATCAATGGAAACAATGGCCAGGAAAAAGCAACTCTCATACTGCACATAAACAACAAACTTTCTCAGTCAGCACCTCCTCGCTACAACCACCATCCAATTTTAATGAAACAGTTGTAGGAGGCTATTTGCTTTCAGTACTTTTATGTTCTATTTTACATTCTTCATGGAGTTCACCTGCAACAGTAAAGTCCATTTCCACTGATTACGCTCTTCTGTCTGTCTGGTGCTCTTGGGCAAGCACATTGCGAGGCAGGGGTTTGGAAACATGGTTGGAATACTAAAGCCTTGCAATTTTCAGTGAATTCTGAAAAATGTAGCACCTTCAAACCTTTTCTTTTAAGTCAAGTCAGCTGTTTTAAAGCACATTTGTTACGCACAGATCTTTAGCCAAATCTATTGACGGAGGATTGCTAACAAACGTACTTTTGCCTAGTGTATGGTTATTTTCCAAGAAAAACAATTATTAATTTTTTCATCTGTATTGTAGCAGATAAATATACAGGATTCAAAATTAAATTTTCAAGAGGACTTTTCAAGATCAGGGATTTTTCTTTTGAATACATAGCTGGCCTCAGCAGCAAAACACACCGGTAAGCATCAGCTCTTGAAAAGGCTGAACATGTTTACCATACTATTTAAAACAGACCTTCCTAAAGCTCAATGAACCTCTAAAATCAACTACGCAAAGAAAAAAAGAAAATAAAAATCAGTCAAGCTTCCACTCTGGATTACAATTACTTCAATTACGCAGAGGAAAAATCCATTCCGCAGTATCATGACTGAGATGCGTCTTTTCGAAGTATTACTTACCTTCATAGGCTTCCTTCCTGTCATCATCTGACAGTGTGCCAGTTATAGAAACAGCCCGATACAAACCTGATTTATACAACCAAACCTCCTATATAAGCCTCAGATTACAAGGGAAGTATAACGAGCAAAGCGGTGTCAAATTCCTGCTGTATAGAATATTGTAGTAATATGACAGAAACACTTCTTCAAGTAAAGTATTCTATCGAAAAAACTTCATTTTAAAATTCAAATGCTTGAAGATTAAATAAAATTCCTCAAAGCAAGAATTACCCAGTTAAATCTACTGACCAAATTTCATAATCCCTTATGAAATCAGTGAGAAGCAACAGATTTGGTGGGAAAAAAAAGGGACTGAATACAACTCAAAAATACCAACTTAAGAGTCCAAGTAAGACAAGTTCAGCTTGTTCCTAGTAGAGCTGGATCCGGTATCTACACTCCCCGAAAAGAGTCTAGATGTAAGACTCTAGATACCCAAACGAGTCGGAAAATTTCATCAACTCAGAAGGAAGCTAAACCACGAGCTACTGCCCAAAATACCATGCTCAAAGTATACTGCACCAACACAAGTCAGTTTTTGTAGCGCCAGCCCTTTACCAGCATCATGTATAGAGGTGTTAGGCTTTTTCTACCTAGCAGAACAGTTTTCTAAATATTAAACCTTTAAATTACCATCTTTTTGTCAGTGTGTAGCTCTGTCTGTCTCTAAGGATACCAAGGTAACAGTTTTCCTTCGCTACTTGCTGGGTGAACTTGGGCTGGGCTGCACCACCACAGGAACACAGAAGCTGAAAAACTTTCTCGCTAAATGTTCCAATACCCTCAGTAATTTTGGGGTGATGCTTATCAGCAGTTTTGCCCAAGTGGCCACAGCTCTAACGTGAAGGGCTGAAGAAACGCTAACGCATCCACGCACCGAAGAACATTGGTACCACCTCCCTGTTACGGGCCCAGGAACACACCCACCCACCACAGACGAGTTCCTGAAGCTCCCCAGGCTGACAAGGAGTGCAGAATTTTTAAGAACACATCGTTTTTTGGTTTTGTAGGAGGTCAAGGCTTTTAGGTATTAAGAACACACCGCAAGCTCACGTCGCCAACTCCTTGCAACTGGCAGGCTTCTCTGCAGAACCCCCGGCTTGGGAACTGATAACTGGCTCCTACTCTGGTTTCCATTGTATTAAAAGTAATGAGACGCTCCGTGCTGACATCAGCACAAGCCACGCAATCCACAGATTTGTTTGGAGACAAGGATTTGATCTGTAACGCACATGTATCGAGAACTACACAACACACAAGCCTTTGCTGCCATGACTGTTGCTGTTTTTACCAAAGAGCCTCAACAGACAGGTCTGAGCACCGACGCTTTTCTCCTTATTCTTCCAAACTCTCCGCTAAGCCCAGCAAGGAGCTGAGACCAGCATTATTTTTATACATTTATCCCTTGCAGAAGCGTAAGGAGGACTGTTCAGCAAACAAAACCCGATTACCTTGATATATGACGGGTACAAGGAAAACTCCTCCTTTTTTTTTTTTTTAAGTAAATTAACAAGATTTAATAGACACCAGAACGAAAGACACACCTTACAGTTCCCCATTTAAAAGATGCAATGTGAAGGTCAAAGGCATATAGAAGCATTCCTCTATTCAAGCATTAATCAAATTGTAACCGTTTCCTTGGGACTGTGCCTTGTACATAATTCATACCCAACTGTTCTCAGGTTTGAAACCATTTATACTGCCAATTCTTTAAAAATCCAAGTGTGTAAGTAAAACCTTTCAAACAAGAAAGAGCCTAGCTGATAAAATAACTGCTGACCAGCCCAGCGAGACACCACTGCCTTCTGGAATTTGAAGAGATGCCCTACTTAAAGGTTTGAGTTGCAGGAATTACTATAATCAAGCCTCACTGTCACAACAAAAACATAACCTTTGAGGTTGTGAGAGGAAAAAAAAAAACATTTCAGAACTTCTGTCTGCCTCCAGCTATGTTGGGGTAGAAATAGGCTTAGAGTTTGGGGTATTACATCCAGTAAGTAGCTTCCTAGGGAAGGAGAAAAAAAATACAACGACTGAGTGAAGTCAATATTCCTGATCAATCAGCATCTCTGAACAAGTCTCCTTTTGACATGCCCCCAGGCAACAACAATCCCTGACCATCAACAAGACAGTTATCCAAGGCTTGATACGAGGACTCGGCTACAGCCAGTAGCCGGCATTCAAACACATCTTCAGGGCAAAGAATGAACTTCTAGGATGTACAGGCTGGAGAGACAGAGAGAGATAATACATTGGTTTTAATCTGCTATGTGGGGATGTACGCTCGCAAAACTGTGCGCTCCCTTTTGAAGGGATTTGGGGAAGGGGACAAGCGGATTCTTGGAGGCTGCCATATTTCAAATCCCTGAGGGGTGACGACCAAGATGCGTTCCAGACACCGCACATCCATTGTTCATTGAAACTACAAATCACCAAAAAAAGTCAGAAACCGTCAAAATACCAACCTCTCCTTATCGGGCAGCTTCATAGCAAAGGAAGCCAGAATCAGAAGCCATTAGCATTGCTCTAGCTTATCTCTCGCTACAGCTCTTTCAAGGCCCATTTCCCCACAAGAAGTCTGTCCATCTGCAGCGCAGGACAGACGAGCGGCACCAGACCGCTCTTAGCCCCCCTCATCTGCCCTCGCCCCAATCTCTAGGACAGTTCTTCACCTACAGAGCAGAAAAGTTCTAAATGAAGCAGCACCTTAACCTTCAGCAGCAAACAATTTCCAATCAATTTTGCAGGTAACAAGCCTCTGCTAGGAAGTAATTTATCTCTCCCATTGAAAAGGTAACAAGCAATCATTGGGAGAACGGGGCAATGTGAATTACCAGGAGAAATTGCCCGCCAACGAAAAAAAATCCATTGGGTCTAAGACAAAGGTCAGATAACATGGTTTGGGTTCAGTCATAACTCTTTCTTGTATAAGGTTCACATTAAGATTTTGTGTAACGGGGAAAAGTGCAGGTGCAGGAACTCCTCAGCCATCTCCTCCACAGTCGACCCGATTAATGTCTTTACCAGCTTCTTGGTCAGAAAAGCCAAGCAGACTTGCACACTTGAAGAGATTATAATGTCTCATTTTAATTAAAAAGGAGACAAAACCATGCCTGCAAACCCCAAGATGTCAGGTACATCTGCACGTAAGTAACCATCTCACGAGAGACAAGCATTTCTATAGAAAAACACCTAACTGCAAGACACGTGGAATAGCTCTACTGAAGTGTGGACATCCACAGGTGACCTGAGCAAAGAAAATACCACAAACAATTGCAAAGACGTGGCTGGGAGACTCTAATCCTCTACTATCTCTCCCTTATACGCTCAGAGAGGTTGAGTTGATAAGTACCCAGGATGATACGTGCTTATCTACCTGCGCAAAAGTGTAATGCCCCAAAAGCGTAAATACACCCTGGTCTAGAAGTTCAGCTGCAGAACACCACTATTTGCAGAAGGCATCTCTATACTCAATCCTAGCAGATAAAGCCAAGCGAGAACGCAAAGAAAAGCTCCTCAGACAAATAATTTTGATGGGCTGGTAGTGCAGAAACGCATTCTCCAAATGGCTTAACTGATTTTTGCTCTTCCACTCAAAAAAATAACGTGATATGTTTGTCTCAATTTAACCCCACCGGCCAACAGCACATAAAATGCACGCAGATGCCATCACACAAGCGTTGGTCTTTGCCCAGGCCCGAACCAGCGTTTAGTCTAAGTCACATCTCAGACATACAAAGGTTGTCCCCTGCAGATGAAGACTGAGGTTATTCACAAGGCAAAATAAGGTAGCCTCACATGCACTAAAATACCGAGCAACCCGCAGGAAAAGTGCCATTAGAGATGCGAAGTTTCTCATTCCAGGACAAACAGGAATAAGAACAACAACCCAGTCTTTGAAGTCAATTATTCAAAGAAACAAGCATCACTTCAGCGCATCAATTGTTTTTCAGATCATATTATTTTTGTCTGAGAACTCCACACGTGCTGGAAGTGTTTCACGTCAACTTCCTTGGTGGCCCTTCGAACTTGTAGTTGTCCTTCAGCTTACCCACGAACGCAGACGGCGGTAACAATTTCTGGTTACCAGGTCACCAAACCTTGGTCTCATTTTACACTTCAGTAATCTGAATACTGTACATTATTTGAAAGGAAATTGGAGCAATGTGACCTTTTCCTTTTTTTTTTTTGCCCTAGAGTTAGTAGCGCAGGCTCGCCACTAGAACTTACAGGGACAGTTTAAAGCCCTGACTTCGTCACCTTACTGATAAGCCACTGGGAAGCCACCTGCCCGGGGAATGGAGATCAACAAGTAACCATTTTCTAAAGGAGGTGCCAAATTTCAAGTACAACATCATTGAGCAATATAGATATTGCCAGTCTCTCAAAGTCTAAGTTTGAAAGTAGGTACAGGTTCAGAGCTCTGGGAAAGGGAGAGAGAGAAACCACAAAAATCCAAGGTTTAGCGATTCTCCCAAGAAACCAGCGAGTTTCAGGTGCCTTCTTCTGAGGGCTTCTCAGCCATGATTTGACTTCCCATCAAAACAACTCCATATGGGTTCAAGAGTTGCCCAGATCTCTACAATTCTTATACAACAAAATGGGGCTTACTATTTGAATTTGAGAGTTCTAATTGCCCAACAAAAGGGGATGCATCAAAACACATTTAAGACATCGCTCCTGAATCGCAGGCACAGCTTTAGGCAGAGTTTTCTTGTGAAGAAGCTGCCAGAAGTCATAGGCTTGGTCGTTGTTTTTTTCAAAAGAAACAAGTGGGCAGCAAAAACTTGTTTCTTGAAAATCTAGTGGTGCAAGACCACCTAAACACAGACAGTAGCTGTTTGATCACTGCGCTGTCATAATAATTCAGTGTAGATTGTAGCAACAGATTTATCTTATCTATAAACACCAGAAGATGTGTACTAGGTGGGCTAAGGGCTGGCAGAAGACAGCCCCGAGTAACAGCATCCTTCCAGTGACCAAAAGAAGGTGTTCATTTCCTCCTACCTGAGAGATCATGATGAATAAGGTCAGCAAAGTTGGGGTCATCCCCCCACCAGAAGATCCACAGCTCCCTGCGTCCAGGTCTCTGGTCTCGGCGCCAAACACTGAGTACATCCGCCTTCAGACAGCGGCTGAAGCTGCTCAGAATAGGGTCCTCTTCCGTGACCGGAAAGAGAATCGGGGCAGATGTTGGACCCTGCCATACATATCGCTTCCATTTAATCCCAGTTAGATCAGCCTAAGGGAAAGAAAAGAAGAACTGTCAGACCCTGGGGCAGGGACATCCCCAACAGAAACATCCTGCTGTAACAAGGTGACGGCACAGGAAGGAAGAAAGGAAGGATTAATCCAACAAAATTGAACAGAAACCACACTTGTGAGCTTCGTGTACCTTAGAAGCTGGCAATAATCAGGTGCCCTGTTTTAAAGCCTCCTTTGGTAACTGCAGCAAAGCAAGAGCTGATCATTTTCACCGCAGCTTTAAGATCGCAGAGAGAAAAGTCAGGTTCCATTTAAAAATTTGAAAACGGAAAGAGAAGCGAATAATGCCACACTTGCAGAGTGCGACTGCCCAATCCACTGAACACTCGCCTTAGCAAAGGTCTTCCTTTTTGCTTACTTAGGCGTACTCTACCTCTTCAATCCAAGATTACTCTAAGAGGTAACACAGTAAATCTAACTCAAGCAGACATTCTTCCAGTCATCTGCTACTCTAGAAAATCTCACCAGCTTCTCCATCATAAAAAATTCTCTCTCACAGGAAGCCTGCCGAGTACACACGTTCTACCCAGAGCTATCGCACTTTTCGTTTCTCACACCACATTTTAAGAATTTAAATCCTGGGGTTTATCAGTAACTTCTACATCAGCCTTGTGCCCGCACTGGTTACGATCCAGTAAATCCCCTTCTAGGCAAAAATTCATTTGACTTTACAAAGCAGATCAGTTACTGCTGTATGTGACGGGAAGCAGACAATTCCCAGGTTATTTACAATGCAGCAACACACCAAGTTTTAGCGCTAAGTGGTTTTTTTTTCACATGAGGACAGTCATCCAAAGGTGTCTGGGGGGGGCACTGCCCCTGGGTTCCCCCTGAGAAAGGAGAGCAAGGTAAGCTGGCATTCACTAACAACTCACTTGGGGTTCTTTTTTTTTCTTCCCAACATGACAACACACAAAAGATTACTGCAACATCTCAACCTAACATGGCAGCCTTCCTACTTCCAGGAGGAGAAGCAATTCAGACGAGAGGTAGGGAGCCTGCAACAGTTGATACTTTCAGAAAGACTCTGAAGGTTATAAAAAAATATATGTACAAAAAATGCCCTGCTCAGATGAAGCAGCAGGCCCGATGCAGGCTGCAGATATGCTCAGGCTGCCCAGATTTTCCCTCCACCCCAAAATATTAGTGCCACGGCTTGGCAGAGGCTTTTCCTTAGAACAATCTCTAGAATAACAAACATCACACAGTCAGCTAAGACGAGCTCATTTGCATNNNGTAGGATAAGACGGACTCATTTGCAAACAAAAAAAAAAAAAAAAAAAGGCAGATGAAACAGCTCAGCACAGCCACCAAAAATTGCATCACAGCCCAGTTAAACCAAATTTACTCTGGGAGCTACCAGAATCAACAATTAGAGCGGTTACACAAAAAAAATAATAATAAAAAAGAGAAGGCTACAAAATGGTGCACAGAAGAACAGGAGAGAGCAGCGCTTCCCAGGGAGGGCATCCCCAAAAGCAGCCCCCCAGAATAGAAACAAGCAGTAAAAGCAAGGCAGGAGGGAGGGAGGTTTCGGCTCAGATTGGCCTGGGATGTCTCGAGTGGGGAGAGAAGAGAGAAAGTTCCCCGAGACGCGAGGCTGGAAGCAGAGCAAGGAGCAGCAGCGGATCTCCTCACCTCCTGCGAGACACACCACACTCAGAAAGGAGAAGATGGGGAAGGTGGGGAGAAAGAAAGGAGGAGAAGGAAATAAAACATAAAAATAAAAAAAAAAGTTGCTGGGGAGGCAAGCGAAGGAAAAGGGCGAGTTGGAGGGAGGCCACTATCCAGGAAGAAAGCGGAGGGAGGGGCGAGGCGAGACAGACAGCGATGGAGGGGGAACCAGAGGGGCATGGGAGAGTTGGCTGGCTCCAGGCAGGGCCTACTCTGAGGACTCATCCACCAGAAGCTATGCTAAAAATGGCTGCTTTGCTTCCACTACCCCTCCGTCCCCTCCCCCCAAAGCTCCTCTCTCAATCTTTGCCTCGGTGTGTGCGGTGCGGGGTGCGAGCCGGTGGCCGCCACTTACCAGGCAGAAGAGGTTGGAATGGCAATCCTCCAGGCTGGCCCCGTTCGGCACGAAGCAGGAACTCATCCTCACAGCCACAACCCACACGCCATTATCCCACAGCCTCCGACAAGAAAGAAAGAGACAGACAGAGAGGGAGAGGGAGAGAGAGAGAGAGAGAGAGGGAGAGACAGACACCGAGAGGGAAAAGGGGGGGAGGGGGGACTCTGCACACGCACAAATAATAATACAATTAAATAAGGGATTTACACACGCACACACCGAAGAGTGGCAGGATAAATAACCCGGGAGGAAAGAGAGAGAGAGAGAGAGTGGGGTGGGAAAAAGGGGGGGTTAAAAAAAACCCCTAAAAGATGAAAAATAATAATTAAAAAAAAAGAATTCCAAATCAAAATAGTACTAATGAGGAGAAACTAGGAACGTTTTCTCTTC
>WEIS01065833.1:816-14497 GCA_013389965.1 Todus mexicanus
CCCCCCCCCCCCCCCCCCCCCCGAGCTCTGCCTCCGCTGGGGGAATGGACTTTAAAGAACCCAAGGGAGGATTGCAAAATTCCGCTGGGGCAAAAGCGATGCCGCGGATCTTGCGCGGTGCGGGGCAGGGATTCCGCACTCTTTTAATATTCTGCACCTTCAACCGCCTTAAAATCCCACGAAGCGTTTTCTACCGGTGGCAAAGTGGGAGCTTTTTTTCCTCTCGCCTTCCCCTCCCACACGCATCGCTCTCCGCGTCTTTTTTTATTACTATTATTTATTTCGGTTTCTCCCCTTAATTTTGTGTCGCGGAGAAACTTCCAGGGAAGGGAGATAAGGGAAAGAAAGGGAAGGGAAAAAAAACTCACCGTGTCCCCCTTCAGCCCAGCCGTCCCTTCCTCTTCGCCCCGGCTTCTGCGTTACCTGGTTATTCCCTGTTGCGGAAAATAAATGAAAAGAATAGAATAAAATAATAAAGCAGGCGAAGGCACAAGGCAAGAAGCGCAACCAAGCGGTGCTCAGCCCTCCGCACCCGCGCAACTTTCTGTCGTTTGCACGTTGGGTGGGTTTGTGGGGGGAGGGGGTTTGAGGGTCTGGGAGGATTTGGGGGTGGGGGAATGGGGGGTGGTGTTTATTTAGGTGGTTGCAGAGGATTCACCGTAGGATTGAGCTGAACGTCGGTGTGTGCGGCTGTGCTTGGGCAGGGGAAGGGGGGTTGCACGTACAACAAGACTGCGGGGGTTTTTTATTATTATATTTGGGGGGGTTTTGATTGCTTTGGGGGTTTTTTTTTTAATTGCTTTTTGGGTTTTGGAGGTTTTTTCCACGAGAAAATCGACCCCGATGCAGGGCTGGAAAGTCTGGCAAGACGCTTGCCCGTACACCCTCTCCACCCCCGACTGGTCCTGCTCCAAGGGATGCCAGAAAAATCCCCCAGGATAAGATGGGGATAAAAGTCCTCTACAGCCGTGGTTATTCAGGATACTCTGACCGATGGTCCCCGGTCAGCTCCGGAGCTTTCCCCAGCAGCAGAGCTGGGGGTGTATTTTGCAGGGCTCTCTCTCCCTTTCTTCTGCATAATCCTTCTTCTTGCTGAGGATTTTTGGAGCCCCAGCTCCCTTCTCCTTGCAGGCAGGCAAGGAGCCGCAGCCCTCACAGGGCTGAGGATGCCAAGTGGATGCTTTTGGAGCATCCCCTGGGATTAGAGGCTGGCACAGCACACGCATATTCAACAGGTCTGCAGGAGACCTGTTGCAGGAGAGCAACCAGCCCTGGGCTTTGTCCTTTCCACCATGAAATTCACATCTGCCCCCACACCCGGGCTGTCGAATTCGCCTCTCACCCCACAGGTTCAGATGCGATCACTGTCTCCACTTGGTTTTTTCTCCAGTCATTTCTGAGCTGAGGTTTGAAGTTTCCAGGTGATTTTCTGAGCATCCCTTCTTGCAGGACCAGGGGAGTGCTGCAGAAAGGGGTGGTCTCAGGACACAGGAGAGTGGTGGCGCTGATTTTCCACATGCGGCCCCAGCTCTCTTCTGACCCTCTGCAATGGCCAGCACCCTTTGCAGTAGTTCTTGATGGGGATTCATCACTGAATCTCTCCATTCGCTTTCTCTTCCACTCTCCCCATGCTCTTTTGCACAAGCTTCTCGCAGACATGTTAGCACACCACAGGGGTTTTGAGAAAGAAGACAAGTGAGGAGTGCAACAGAGATGAAGATAGACCTGATTTGTTGTGTTGTTTGGGGTTTTTTCTGGGATACATTCATGAAGATCACAGTATCGCTTTATCACTTATGTTGGAAAAGACCTGTAAGATCATTTAGTCCAACCTTTAATCTTTATCACCCCTGAGACATATCCCTGGTGCTAATACATCCCAAGATGCTGAAGGAAAGAGCAAATATTGCAGACAGTGCCTTCTTCACCACAACGCACATTCTTGACATTCACAGTCCATCTCTGAAAGGTCATGGAGAGGGGTTCAGCCCCTGTTGTTTCAGCAGGATTCCTGTAAAACACTCAAATCACACAGTTTAAGCTTTGAGGTTGGATGGGATTTCAAAATAACAAGGGAGCACTGTCAGAACTTCAAAATAAGTCAAAACCCCACCAGCTGCCAGGAAAGCATTGAAGTCCTGTTGCTCCAGATGATCGTGGAAGTGGTTGACATTTTCAGCGTGGTGACATTTCAGGTTTTCAACATATTTTTTTGAAAGGAAGATGCTCTGCAGACACGATGCCTGTGTTCTCGCTCCTTCTAACCTGCCCTAAATTAGGTGCACTGAGATTCCTTTTGCAGCAGCATATTTTGATCCAAAGCTGATGGTGAGTGACACCACCATCATCCAGCTTAGGGACGCAGCAGCACTCACTGCATTTCAGATGTTCCTCCATCTCTTTTCCATTAACACCAGATGCTTATGTGCTTTATTTCCATTCACACTCAAGTGCTCTTTGCAGGAGCTTTTGTTCCACTGACCTCTCTGGATCTTCTTCTTCCCTCTTGGCCTTGGTTTTCTCTGCCCTGCCCTTTTTTACTTTTATTTAGAGACTATTTCTGAAGCACTGACAGGGCATTTGGCCCTGGACATAGAGATGTAGAAGAAAGCATTATCCTTGTCTAAAGCGCTTGTGATCTAAATTAGTTCTGTGGAAGGTGTCCAAAGAGGTGGATTAAAAAAAAAAATAATCAAGGCTGAGGAACAAAATCCCTTTGGAATTTTTTCTAAGTGGCTGCTAAAATAAGACTTTTGGATATGAATGAAAAGGTGCAGATTTGTATCAGGTCTGATCTGATGATGACTGTAACACCTCCTGTTGGCAGCAAAGGCTTTGGATCTTGTTCATAGATGAGAATACAAATTGGTTCAGTGACCATGAACTGCAATAATAACCGAGATATTTCATTTTAATATTACCTATTACCTATAGTTATTAATTATTACATTACTGGGGGGAAAAAAAAAGAAAGTGATTTGAGTAATACTGAGTTGTCCCAACATAGTTACCCAACATATACAAGGGATTTAATCCCTGGTGAAAAACCTACACTGAGGTTAGCTCCTGTTTTAGCCTCAGCAACACTGTTCTCAGAGACAACTGGTCGAAAGCATCTTGGCTCCATTAATTTCTCTGCTATCCACAGTGTTTAACGCCACATCTGCTGGCAGCTACATGACACCCAACCTTGTATTTCAAGTCAGGAGTAGAAGTTTCACATCTGATTTTTTTGTTGTTGTTTTTAGCAAGAATACTTCTATGCAAGCAGAACTGATAAAAAATGAGATTTACCTGAGCATGAAGTACTCAAGTTGCAATGACCATCCATCTGTCCTCACCTCTGATGATCGTCCCCAGAGGATGTGACTGTTCACATCCCTATTTTTCCACAGCTGAACAACAGAAACTTGTCCAGCCCAGCAAAATTCAGCCAGTCCCATTGCTTTAGATGAGATGTCAGCAGTTTCTGATCTCCAGGATAGATTATCAATACCCAAAACCTCTCCCATGTTCTAGGCTGTTGTCTTCAGGAGGTTCAGGTTATTGGAAGAGAGGTTGGGATGTAAGAAGATCTCCTACACAAAGAGACCCAACCATTTATATCCACACAAGCATTATGACATTAACATTCCCAATTTCTCTCTTATGTCCTGGAGGACATTATAGGATTTCTAGGTGGATGTGGTTTTGGGTACATTTCTGGCCACAAGTTCCTGAAGGACTCAGAGTATCCCAACAGGCTTAACGTGGTGCTGAGATGTCTGTATCTGCACACAGTGTCTACACATGTTTATAAACACGAGTAAATGGCATCAGTCCTGTTGGTAGTGCAAAAGGTGAGGCCCAAGCCAATCTTTCAGTAGGTAAAATGACCAAACTCAGGCTCTGGAGGTTCATGTGTGATAAGCACTATGAGACTGAGCAGAAGTTATTTGGCAGCCGCCAGGTTTATACCCAAAGGAGCTCCACGCTGCAGGGATACTTGCCTGCTTTGGGATGCAGTCACCAAGTTGCACTGCCCTGCAAGAAGGGGCAGCTGGCAGCTGGCACTGGTGAATTATCTGGGGGTGGTTAGATGTGTCCAACCTGAATTAGCTGAAGCAGAGAGACTGTCTACGAGGAGCTTGGTGGCAGAGAGGAGACTAACAGGGCATCATCTGCGGCCATCTCCATTGCCAAGTACAGCTCCTATCACTTGTTCCTCTGCCATAGACATCTCCTCTCTACAGGATTACTCTCAGGTTCATAGAGAAGCTACTCTCAATTTTCTCCCCTCCATCCAATAAACCATGTCTTTCAGCTTCTAAGCCTTAAAGCATTCAACCCACCTTGCACTCAATCTTTGCAGGAGAAAAAGACACCATAAGGCCCTTATTTCATGCCCGCTGAAGCTGGTGCTGTGTCTCGGAGCCAGGACTATCACTTACTTCCACCTTTTTCTTCATAAGCCCGAATCTAGAGAGAAGTTGGTCCTTGGAAACTGAGATTGTGATGCTGAAAGACTAGTTTCGCAGTGCCATCTCCTGGACAGAGATATCGCATCTAGGTTGCATTTTACAGATACCTGATTTCATCCGAGGCCGCTTTGAAGGCAGGTGTTTAAGACATGATCTAAAGAAGAGATTAGCGCAAATGAAGTTAATCCAAAATTTAAACTCCCTCCTTATGCTTCACAGTAAAAGCCCTGCTTCTTAAATGCTGCGAACAGCAACGAGATGACTGGCTTGAGATTCATAAAACGCTCACCAGGTTAGAGTCTCACACGGCTTTGCAGCTCTTCCTTGACAGCACCAGCCCTGCGTGAGCTAGCCTGTCGCTTTTGTACCCCTTCTCCTGCAGGGATCTGGTGGCAAAAGGATCATCACTTCTTAAATGGGAGGTTTTGGGGGCAGGCATCTCTGCAATCTCCAGCAGCAGCTGCCCTGCAGAACCCTGGCCAAGACAGATAAAGCAGAGAGACCCACACATCAAGTTCATAGCCCAAAGCAGCCTTCATTGCAGCTTGCTTACCAAATTTTCTTTGTTTTTATTACCAGTTGATTAGAAATTGCTCTGTGGGGGTTGTTACTATTCAGCAGACAGCAAATGACTGGCTTGAACATTAACTGGGAAATCTGAGCCAGTGCATCACGCCTGCAGCTCAAGAATGCCTCAGAAGCGTGGTCTCAGTGCTAAACAAAGCTCTTCCACCTTAGCAGTAAATGAAGAGGAAGCACGTGTTATATCCAATAAATCACAGCGCTGAGGTTCGATACTGAGGCCAGTAGTTATGAGACTTATTGATCATGCCCGCACTATGGAAGAGATCTACTCTCGTATCAAGAACTTGCTCATTTCTCCCATTTATTAACAGCTTCCTTATTTATGTTGAGTATTTATAGGCTTTTCCTCAGCAGGAAAATGCCTCCCAGTTTGTTTAGCTCTACAAGCTGATGTTGGGATGGGAGGTTGGGGAAACTGAGGCAGGAGGCGCTGAGCTCTCACATGCAGATGTGCAGTCTGAGGGAAAGGCTGCAATAGTGGAAATGGATGGAGACCTCAGATATGGGGCAGCATGGCACAGTGATTCTAGCCTTCACTTAGCAGAGGTGTTTCTGCCCAACTCCGTGATGCTAAACAAGTCATTTCTCCATTTCCCTTCCCTTTAACACAGGAATCTCTGTCATGGCAGAACAAGACCAGAAGCTCTGACTGATAAGTATGACCAGGAGCTTCTGTCTTATTAAAAAAATGTAAATTGTACCTCACATCTGCATTTCTCATCATTGCTACAGCACCTCGGTGGAGGATCAGAGGACTTCATGCTGAGTGAATTTGGTATCATAGTATGCAAAATATGGAATCCTTTGGGCTCTTCATGTTCTTTCCTTGTACAGAAGACTCAAAAGCCAGCCCAGACACTTTCACAGCTGTGGTACTGAATCAGATTTGTGAGGAGCTAAGTTGTAGGCAGAAATGCCCTGACACATTCCCACAACAGCCCAAAAGCCCATCCACAACACGCTTTGTGCTCATGTTTCTCTGGCAAATATCTCCCCTTGCAACAAAAACTCATCTTGCAATTATACACTTGACCTTCTCCCCTCTCCTTCCAGCCCCCATTCACCACCACCCTCAAAATAACAGTGGAGAATAAAAGAGGCATATCGTTAATTAATTAATTTATTTATTTACGAAACAAAGATGAAAAAGATGCATTTGGAAGCATCTCTCTGAAGCTGACTGGGAAATGGGCTTGTAGAATGGCTCTTACTCTTTTAATGGCTCCTCCTGTATTAAGGAGGAAGATTAAGAATGAAATGTCACTAATTGCACATAAAGGCCCCGGCTTCCACAACAGTGTAAATGTACATTGTATTCAGCTTAATCTCCATCTGCCCCTAGGAGCATAATTGATTTTTTATTCTTAATTTGAAGAAGCTGACACTTCTATTTCTTCACTGCCAGGTTGCTAAGCACAGTTAATAAGAACACGTAAGAGTGGAGGAGTCTACAATATGCCATTAAGGGTAATAGGTAACATATTTAGGATCATAATGAGCTTGAGACTAAGTATTTCAGTCCAGGGATCAGGAGGGAGGGTGTATAAATACTTCCCTTAATAGGACTCTGTTGAGCAAGACTTGGCTGTGGATTAACAAATAAAAAGAGCTTTTTTTTCCCCCGTGAAGTGGATTTTCTGATGTCATTTCAGACCATGCCCCTTTGGTAGTTCATGTCCTGCCTACTGGTGGTCATGGGTTTACTCTAGACTGATTGACCTCTGACAGGCAACAGCCTCTGTGCCTCAGTTTCCCCATCTCTAAAATGGTGAGAGAAATAGTGCCTCAGCTTTATAAACTGCTCGAAGAATTCACTGCTTAAAAATACCAGTATCCTGTACTGGTAATTGAGTCTTGCCAACTTAGTGCAGCTTTTACTCCAAAGCAAATCCTGTGGGCTCTCTCCTGCTACATCTCTCTCCTCCGCTCTCCAGAGTTGCAGCTCTGTGGGATCCACCTCCTCCTGAGATAATGCAAAATCTCTGAAATACTCCTAAAGCCACATCTTTTAAAAAAATCTCATGTGCTCATAAGTCTTACTTGCACCTCTGATAATCCACAAGCCTTAAAAACACAGTTTCTTGAAACAAAAGGTTTTAAAAACTAATATCCCTGCTCAACTTGCATGCACAGATAATCCCCAGCTGCAGCATGGTGATTTCTGCTCTCCTACTCTTCCTCTTCCTCAGTCTTGATGAGAGCTTGCTGCTGGGCATCTCACTGAGGTGTTCAGGGCTGGAAGGGTCACTGAGGATGAGGAAGGCAGCAGTTATGATGACCCACATCATCTGTCAGCCCCTATAGATGGATTCCTTTAACCAAAAATTAAGTACATTCCTGTTAGATGAGACATTTTCTCATTCTCATTTGACGCTAGATGATGCACAGCAGAATGAGTGGCATCCATTGCTCCCACAAAATCCTCCTAAAAAAGCTGGCAGCCCATGGCTTGGACAAGTGCTCCCTTCGCTGGGTTAGAAACTGACTGGATGACTGGGCGCAGAGAGTGGTTGTGAATGGTGCTGCAACCAGTTGGTGTCCGGTGACCAGTGGTGTCCCCCAGGGATCGGTACGGGGGCCAGCTCTATTCAATGTCTTTATTGATGACCTAGATGAGGGGATTGAGTCTGTCATTAATAAATTCGCAGATGACACCAAGTTGGGGAGCAGTGTCAGTATCCTGGAGGGTAAGAAGATGCTGCAGAGGGACCTGGACAGGCTGGGTCATTGGGCTGAGGCCGATGATATGAGATTCAACGAGGCCAAGTGCAGGGTCCTACACTTTGGCCACAACAACCCCATGTATCGCTACAGACTGGGGGATGAGTCAGGCAGGCAGCAATGGTGAAAACCTGCAGCACCCATCCTGGCTGCCCAAAAATAACTGTGAAGGAGATGAGATAAAGCTTCAGCCCCAAAAGCAGGACTCTTGCCTGTGTACTCCCCACTGACAAGTGAATTGGATTTTGCTGGACGCCAGTGGGCACAAGAAAGGCTGTGCTCTCCATAGCCCACACATAGACCTTGGAAGCATCATGGAAAAAAGGCTGGATTTTGGCTGTGTGCAGACACCCTCACACAGAGACCTCTGTGCCAGCAGAAGAAGATGCTCCCAGCCACCCAGCTGTGCTGTCTGAGTCAACCACTCTGATTTATCTAGTGGCACTGATCTGATACCCTCACACATGGCACAGGACATGGTCAGTAAGAGCTGATGATGTTTCAGAAGGTATAGATTTTTTGCAGTTCAACCATATTGCTACTTCCCTTTTGGTTTTGTAAACTGGCACTGCTGGAGACCAAGAATGACAGTGGGATCTCTGAACAGTGCTCTTTGTCCAGGCATTTTCCAGCTGTCCAGTGTGTACATCTGGCCATCTCCTAAATCCTATCTTGAAGTGGACGGGAAGAGCAGGAACAGCTTCTGACACTCGTCTTAGCCCTGCTTTTCCATAGGTTCAGCTGTACTATGAAATAACCTACTTTTCCAGCTTGCTCCTGTCACTCTCCAGTCAGTTCCACACCATAAATATTAGTCATAGAACCATAGTATGGTTTGCATAGAAAAGGACCTCAAAGATCATCTAGTTCAACTCCCCTGCCATGGACAGGGACCAGGTTGCTCAAAGGCCCATCCAACCTGGCCTTGAATACTTCCAGGGAGGGGACATCCACATCTTCTCTGGTCCTCTCCAATGTTTTCTGTTGGATTGAATGAACCAGATCCCTGTGAGATGAATTCTGGGTGCATTCAGTGGTCACTTGGACGATTTTCCATTGCAGGTAGTATGACTCACAGTACATCTACCTCCCTCTGCCCTATATGGTTCTCCTACACTACCCAGCAAGCCTCAATCTCAACTACCCTTAAAAGATGCTGACAGGAGAGATCTGCCATAGCAGTGCCACTCCTGTGGACTGCATTTTCAAGCATTTTGCACTGAAAATTAACTCTTTTCTTAAGGCCAGAGAGATGCCACGTTAATCCCAGAAGAGACCATGGTCCACCAATGCAAGGTGAACACAGCCAGCGGCCTTGGGAGGCCAGCCGTGAGCTGGATGGACATGACTTGGTCTGGAGGCTGGAGATCTCCCCTTACAGCAAACAACACAAGCAAGGTAGATGCAATTAATATTATACTGGCAGTGGACAGGTTGGGGGGGGCTTCTCTGGGGAAGGTGTGCTACCAATAGCTGTGATGTCTTAACATAAAAAATTTCTCCTCCCTCCCCACTTTGTGACCACCTTGTGTTATAAATGCGAGGTATAAAGGTAAAACCTTCCTGGCATGATATTTCAAGGAAAGAGCAGGGTTTAGTACTCTTTAAAAGTTTTTGTGTAAAGGGACACGTCTCTTTACACAGGGCAAATCATGTTTTTCTCTCCACAGCACCGACAATTTCTGTTCCCTTGTTCACATCTACAATTTCATAGTGTAAAACGAGAGAAGGTTTTACCCTGACAAATATTCCTGGCCTCATCTCAATGTCCTTTAATTTACCTCCTTACAAACAAAAGGATGTTGCCCAGTCCTGTCAAGAGGAACTGCTTGCTGAGAAGCGTTGGATTTAAAATAGCGTTTAGGTAAACAAATCACGCTCACAGTCCTGTATTAATTGATTACGCTCCTGTCTATGAAATATCCCATTTATCCAAGATCCACAAAAGGCAGCTTATTACATTAGCATAAACAAAGCATGCAAAGCAGGAGCCATGGCAAAGGGGAACTTGGGAAGAGATGCCAACAAGACAGGGCCAGCGCAAATATTTTCTATTTGAAAAGCAAGAAGTTAGAAATGTCAAGGATGAAAGCTCATGTGACAATACCTTCTTAAACTGCCAAGTGGAATGTCACTGACGCATAATTAGGATGTGTCAACGGATGTGCTTGAAAGGTTTATTTGGGTGGGTTGCACCTCCCTCCATCAGTACAACACAGGCTTCACAGCCAATGCTCTTGATTCCTGTTTGGCTTTGCAAGAAGCAGATCTACAAACCCTGCCAGTGTTTGTAATGATGCCGTTTAACAAGGTTTCTCCGAGCATAATTTTGTGATAAGTGGCAAACAAGCTTCTCATATTTATAACCAGGGGAGAAGGTTTTTTCTTGTAGCATTACCAACCCCAATTAGCCTGGGAAAATCTTCCGGAGACCAAGGCAGAGCAGGCAGTGAGAGAGATGCTGGCTGTGGACAGATTGTTCTGTGTTGCCTGTTCACCTCCGCTGAATGACTACGAGGTTTGGGCAATTAGCCTGACAAGGTGCCTGGGATGTAGATCCATATTAGAATGAATAAATTGAGGTTTCACCAATGTAGGCATCTCCATGTGGGTCAGGAGGTAGATTCAAATGCCTAAATGGAGATGTCCAGTGCCATATGATTTTTGTCTTTGGGTGTCCCACCTGGTCTCCAACTACTGCCCTGAAAGGATTTGATCTCTATCGTGTCTTCTGCCTCATCTGCTAGAAAACCTTCTAGTCCAGGTCACCAAAACCTACTCCAGATATCGAAGCTTAAAACCAAGAGATATCTGGAGATCCAGGCAAGTCCAGGTACCAAACATAGGGGTGACTGCATTCTAGACTTGACTGGCTACATTGACCAGGTATCTACCAAGTATAATGGGACCTCAGGCATCTAGGTCATAAGAAGACATCTAAAGTTAATTCTTTTGATTAATCTCACTCCTTACATCCTTCAGTAACACTTTTGAGAGCTTCTGGGTGCCCAAGAAGCAGGAACTGGGATTTTTTTCCTGAGGAAATGTAAGTAATTCAGGGAAATTGTCATAATTTATCATGAACACTGTGGAAAATCAAGAAACTGAAGTAGCTGAGGTGATTTGTCAAGAGTTTGATAACTCTTGTGTTCTTCTTTTCTTATGAAATCACTTGTGCCCAGCCCATCAGTAGGATGGGAGTAGTTAACTATGTCCACAGAGACAGATCCTGATCTAGTCAATGTGATATCACAGAGCAGAGAAGTCATGTTCCCTCTCTGCTGAGTGCCAACAGAAGGCAGAGTAGGGAAGGAATTTGATGTTTCTCATGACAAGCTTTAAAATGGACTTGATTTTAAGCCCAAATTTTCAAAAAATCAAGCCACTAGAAACAAACTTCCAGGCATGGATGGGACCCCACCTCCTGGCAGAATAGGCTCCAAATCATTTCTCTAGCTATTTCAGAGCACTCTGCTACAGCAAAAAGGCAGAAAACACAATGGGCAAAGGCGTTTGAAGGCATTTGCGCAGCGAAGGCAGTATTTTCAAAGACGCCAGAGCAAACTCAGACCCCGTGAGAGAGGGGCAGCATTTCGTTTGGACTGCTTGGAAAATCCTCCCTGTGCACTCTCAGAAAGATGGCTCTTGTGAGGGCACAGCATACACTTACAAAACACTTTCCAAAAATGATTAGTGTTGGCACTTGCATGTTGAAGACACAGAAAGGTGAATTTCCCACGTGACTGATCACAGCTCGAGGATCCATCATTAGGCCAGCTAGTTCTAGTGCTCATTTACTTAAATGCTTTTTTATAGCTGGGAGCTGCAGGCTGGATGAGTTAAAAAACCTTTAGAGCTTTACAATCGTTTACAGGGATGCGTCAAGACGTTGCATAGACTATGCATGAAGCTTTATAACAACCATCCATATCAGAGCTGAAGGAGAACATGAAAGCAACACAGCAGCGCTCCTTCCTACAGCTCTTTGCTACAGGTGACAAGAGATAAGAGATCCAAGGACTGAGTAAAAACGGCAGGGGGAAATTATTTTCCTGAGAGACACCTAAAGAATGTAATGATACATAAGACTTTTGAAGTTACTGTGAAACAAAGGGTTGCTTTAATTAAAAAGGAATCTGAAACCATAAAATGTTTAAGGTTGTATTCATCTGTCTGAACTAGGATATATTGAGATAACTGCATCTGAAGTATTAATCCCCTTCGTAATTGGTGGAGAAAATCACTGTGGGGACCTGAATAGCAAACTCATACCCCTCTAGGGTAAATAGCAAATGTTGTATCTCAGCTTGAGCCTTTGTAGCTTCAACATTTTACTATTCACTCTAGTCATGCCCTGTCTCGGTGCGCGGAAAACTGGCTCCTGGGACCAAAGCAGTCTGTGAGGCCAGTTGGCCTGGACCTTCAGATGTAAAGACTCCCAAAGCCAAGACAAAATCCTGGTCCCACAGATTCCAGTAGGGAGTAGAGATTCCCCATAAGGTCACTACTCATCTGACAAAATTATGCATGTACTTCGGAATTTTGCTGCACTGGATCTCCACTGCTTTGAATCTTTTTGAATTGAACCCTAAAAGAGTGACATAACTGGGAGGACTTCTCTTCGTAGAAGACAAACTAGAATCTACAAAACTACCTGATATTCACTGTTGCTGTAATCCTTCCCAATGCATACAGAAGTTCAAGTCATCTGCCTTCCTACCCCAAAACAAAGCTATCAACTCCCATCTCCATTTCTCAAAGGTGATTATAAACAGAAAACCTTGCTTCTCCTGGAGTTTAAGCAATTCTGCTTTCATGCCAAAGCAGAGCACAAAAGTTGAGTTGTTTTCTTAGTGATTTCAGCTTTTTCCTTTCCAGAGATCTTGAGAGTCAGTTTCTGTGAATAAAACCACTTCTCTTCACTAAGTGCCTCTCATTTACACACACAGAACACCCGGGCCAGCTTTTCCAAGAAATGTATTTGTATTCTCACTCCTTACCATGCTGATCTACCTCCAGGTAAAGCAAACTTGTATAAAAACATCATAAGAAGTTCATGAGAAAGACACGTGGTGTAATGAGACTAAACAGAAATATACATAATGAAAGCTTGGAGTAAAAACATTCTCTCCTAGGAGTGTCATCACATTAGTGGCACATACACTGGTTACAAAGAGCTAATGTTCACTTCAAGTGGTATCAAGAGCTGGAGCAGTTGAAAGATAATAAGAAGAAAATAAGTAATGAATCAATTTTATTATGTGCTGTTGAGCAGTCCTCGCTGGAAGACCGTGCCATTGATAGTGCCCAATAAAAGGGATGGATGGGAACTGACAGCAGCAGGGACAAGCACTCCCACACTTTCTGAAGAAAGAAATGATTTTTTGAATGATTTTTGCCTTAGCCGATAGGATCCTGCTGAGAAAACAAGATATTTTCCTGAGGAGTTCAGTATAGACACAGCAAGCGAACAGCATGCTCTTTCTTTGTGCAGAGAGAAAATACCAGCTTACTGGACAGACAAACTCACTTTGCACCGTTCTTGAAGGTGGCCATGCTGGCTTCTACAGCAAAGGTGGCACTTCTGCCACTCAGGTCTCTCTGTGGGACTCATCCCTTTTTCATACGCTGCTTCCCTGAGCCACCACTCTCCATTTCACCTCTTAGGTTTGGTACAGGTTCTCAGTTGCACCCGTGCTGCACCCAATGGAGACACATCTATCCAGAAAAGATGTAGCTGTTGTAATACGTTCCCTGTTGAAACCAGAGTAAAATGAACCCACATGGGCATTTATTCCTGCTACAGCAAGACTGGTTGTGGTAACCAAACTACCTGGCATGTCTTCACTCCGGGATGAATGATGGAGATAGGTCTCGTAGAATAGAATCACGTTATCATAGAATCATTTGGGTTG
>WEIS01065841.1:1257-16550 GCA_013389965.1 Todus mexicanus
CTGTCACAAACTGGTACTAGCTTGTGTTATACCTTACTTCAGAGCCATGTTTCTTTCAGAAATGGCTGAAGCCAAGCAGACTCTGATTGAGATCAGGGACTTCGATGGTGATGCAATAGAAGACCTAGTGAAGTTTGTGTACTCCTCCCGGCTTACTCTTACAGTGGATAATGTCCAGCCTCTCTTGTATGCTGCTTGCATTCTTCAGGTGGAACTGGTAGCAAAGGCGTGCTGTGAATACATGAAGCTGCACTTCCATCCCTCCAACTGTCTGGCAGGCAGAGCATTTGCAGAGAGGAACNTTCCATCCCTCCAACTGTCTGGCAGTCAGAGCATTTGCAGAGAGTCACAACCGCATTGACTTGATGGACATGGCCGATCAATACGCTTGCGAGCATTTCACAGAAGTGGTGGAGTGTGAAGACTTCGTGAGCGTGTCACCACAGCACCTCCATAAACTCTTGTCCTCCAGTGACCTGAATATTGAAAATGAAAAGCAAGTTTACAGTGCTGCTATCAAGTGGCTTCTAGCCAATCCACAGCATCATGCTACATGGCTGGATGAAATACTTGCACAGGTAGGGCAGATGGTGGCGTAACAGCTGCCTAAACAGCTGTTTGCACTTAGGTAGATCTCAAGGTGAAAAATGTTCTTAGCAGTTGGTGCCTCATCTGGTTGGTATTCACAGTTGTGAGTTGACAGTGAAAGCAGGTTAGATCTCTTGAACATCAGGAAGAAGTCATATTCTTGTTTCTGTAGAAAGAAGAGTACTCAATTTATGCTCATGGCTGGGGGATGAGGAGCCAGCAAAAAGCTTCATCTGTGTGAGAGCAGAAACTTGTTAGATTTACACATAGTGGAGAACATAAAGCCATCACTTCTCTTTGATGCTACTACAGCCTGAAATGCTCACTTCCCTTGCTAGTAAGTATTTGTACTTAAGAAAGGAGAGCAAAGCTGTTGACTCTTTTTACATGGCTAGGAAAGTAAAACTGTAATGGAGATGTGTTACATGAAGTTGTGCTATAAATACATGTGTTCCATATATTTAATTAACAAGACCAAGATGTGTTAGCCACACGAGCAGACTAGGAAGCATGCTAGACCCTTTAACGCTTACTAGACTAGCACTGCCAGTTAACCTGTAAGATCCAACAGGAGCTTGCAGTTTAATCGTCTAGACTTGATCCAAGTCCACAACTTCTGAAAGAAACATATATAGGTATCAAAATGTTACTCAGCTGAACTTATTTAAATACCCATTGAACCGCCTCCTGTCATAGCATTAGGCACTTCTTTTATTCAAGCTCCATATGTACTCGTTATGGGAGTCTAAAATACAGTATTTGAGTCAGGTATGGAGAACCAGTACTGGGGACTAGGGGAGTACATGCCATGCACTGCAAAATGCCCTATGAATGTTAGCAGGTAGGATCAACTGTACTGTTTCAGTTGTTGAACTCCAACTTGAGTATTTTGTATTTGGCAAAATTGCTGATATTAGCATCGTGTGAGTAACAAGATGTCCACTAACATGCTGCTGTCATTGTCTTCATGCATCATTTTTCGCATTTCCTGGTAAAAGATCATGATTGTTTAATAGCTGTCTTCCAAAACCCCTCAGTTTTATCTAGACTAGCATGAGATTTTTGGTACAAAATTAGAATTAAATTTACAGGCAATATTAATTTGAGATTTAAAAAGAAAATTAGATTGTTTTTTACTGCCCAATTGTGCTAGCAGATGAGATTAACAGTTTTATTCTATTCATGGAAACCAGAGCCTAGAACAAAGCAATGAAAAACTAAAGCCCTTCCTGTAAATAGGAGTTATTTGCCAGAGTATATGGAACTATTGGCTGATTTGGACATTGTTGCTAGCAGAAAACATAGTTGTTATCCACATCATAATCAGCCTCACGGGTTTCACTGTTACAGTGAAGTTCTGCATTTGTCAGCCTTGAGTTCTTGCTGCATCACCTAACCTCGTGAGGCTGTTAACAGGGCTATAGTGGTGCTTTTAATCAGCCTAAAATAAGCTGGGCCAGAGTAAGGAAAGAAGTGGGACTGAAAGCACATGGGTAAAGAAGAAATGGCAGAGATATCTGCTTGCTTGAAGATAGGAGTACTCATCAGCCATATAATAGCACCATTCTGCTGCTCTGAGAAGCATGCTGCTGACCTAACTGGGAGCAGCTTGACAGTATTGGCTCCAAACCTTATGAAGTCAGATGGTGATTTACTTCAATTCCCCACTGCTGACACCTGTCCCACCTTTGTGCCTGATTGTACTTATTCCTCACAAGGACAAACATAAGGTTTGCTGAAATAAATGACTATAGGGAGGAGGACATTTCTAAGTAGTCTTAGAGAGATCTTATTTAAGATCTGCCCTGTGACTGGGGATTGTTCTGGGCAGTGACTGCCTGTAGCCTCACCCAGAAAGATCCTTGTATTCCTCAGCCTGGCCACCACCTCTCTTCTGGGGAACCACAGGAAGGATTTGGTGAGGAAACAATTAACTCTTGACTTTTGTTTTTTGTTTTTCAATCCTGTAGTCTGTCAAGTCCACACTAGAGAAAGGTGTTGCTGCACTAGCAATGCCTCTGTAATAGATGCTTAGTTTGTGCTGGCAGTGTTTCCATTTTGACTTGCCACCCAAAGGAAAATGAACCATTCCAGCAAAAGCCCTCTTATGATGACGTAGCAATGAGCTGAATATCCACACTCTCAGCAGACTAACCTTAAACGGGCTATCCTGGTAAAGTCACAGGTGCTGCCTGCATCACACCGGGCAGGCACAGTGGCAGTACAGGCAGTGGCACTTCTTCCTCCGCTCAGCCTGGGCCAAGGGACAGTTCTCCACTGCTGCTTAAATGAAAATGGTTGTAGCAAACGTTTATCACTAAAAAGAGCCGTTCATATTGCGGTTATTTGGGGAAAAAAAATGAAAGCCACTCTTTTTAGTGAAGAGCATGGGGCCACCAGCTGGCTCAGAAGCTGCCATCTGTTACATGTGCGTCACTGTAAATGGTGAGACTCGGTTCAGCCAGTTACTCCAACTGTGTTCATTTCTGTCAGGTACGGCTGCCTCTCTTGCCTGTTTGTTTCCTTATGGGTGTTGTGGCAAAGGAAGAGATTGTCAAGCAGAATCTAAAATGTAGGGATTTGCTGGATGAAGCAAGAAACTACCACCTTCACCTGAGCAGCAGGGCAGTGCCAGACTTTGAGTACTCCATTCGCACAACACCAAGGAAGGAGACTGCTGGTAATTAAATGTGTCTGATTATCCAGTAGGGAGTGGTATGGAGAAAAGGCGGTGCATCCGTGGAGGGTTAGATAGCTTGGTGTAAGCGGTTGCTAATGCAAAATTGGGAAAGCGATTACGTACCTCTCTAGTAATTAGGTAATGTGCTGTGTTTCCATAGGAGACCTTTAGCAATCATTTTCTGTCCTTAAAGCATTATTTATTTATCCTGCTTGGCTCCATCTGCATTGAAGCTGGAACTCTTTAGTATGCTCCAGGCTATACTGAAAATAGTGGACATTTATCTTTTGGTGTGATAAGGTTGGGCTAACTTTTAAACTCTTTTGCTAATCTAGACCAAAAGTGAGTGATGAATATTAGACTGCAGATCCTGATTTTTACATTGTTATATTTAACAATCTATCTCCCTAAGAAAAATCACAAAATGCTTATTTAAAATACACATTGCTTTTGCAAGAGCATATAGATAGTTAATTACAGTAGCAGTGTGCCAAGCAAAGGCCAAAATCCAGTCTCCAATTATGCAGGGCAGTGACTGTGCCCCTTGAAATGAAATATGACTTCTCCCAAACTACTACATAGTTTTCAATTCACTCTACATATAACTTCATCCCCCATCTTCCTTCTAGTTTTCTGGAAACCTGTTTTTTCTTCTTCAGGTGTGCTGTTCTGTGTTGGTGGTAGAGGTGGATCTGGTGACCCATTTCGCAGCATTGAATGTTACTCTATCAGTAAGAACAACTGGTTCTTTGGCCCTGAAATGAACAGCAGGAGAAGGCATGTGGGTGTGATCTCTGTAGGAGGTCAGTAACCCTATTCAAGCAATCCTATTTAAAAGGCACTTTGTTTGCTTCTTTTGCTGGAATTTGTACTTTTACTAAATAAATGTGTCTTGCAATGGCTTAACTGTTGGATATTACTCAATTTAGTAAAGTTTCTTCCTCATGATTTTGAAACAATCTGAGAGAATGCTTACTGAAAAGACATTACTGAAAACTGAGATAGTTGGGGTTGTTCAGCCTGGGAAAAGCTCTAAGACCACCTTACTGCAGCCTTTCAATACTTAAAGAAGGGGGCTTATAAGAAAGATGGGGACAAACCTTTTAGTAGGGCCTGTTACAATAGGACAATGAGTAATGGTTTTAAACTAAAAGACTAGATTTAGACTAGATATAAGGAAGAATTTTTTTACACTGAAGGTGGTGAAACACTGGAACAGGTTGCTCAGAGAGGTGGGAGATGCCCCATCCCTGTAAACATTCAAGGTTAAGTTGGATGGGGCTCTGAGGAACTTGATCTAGTTGAAGTTCACAGAATCATAGGATCCTTTCAGAGGGGTTGGAAGGAACCTCTGGGGATCATCTAGTCCAACCCCTCTGTGAAAGCAGGTTCGCCTGGATCAGGTCACACAGGAGTGCATCCAGGAGACTTTTGAAAGTCTACAGAGAAGGAGGCCCCACAACCTCCCTGAGCAGCCTGTTCCAGCACTCTGTCACCCTCATAGTAAAAAAGTTTCTCCTTATGTTGTGGGGGGAACTTCCTGTGTTCTAGTTTGTGCCCATTGCCCCTTGTGCCATCACTGAGTGCAGGGGACCTAGACTAGATGACCTTTAAAAGGTCCCTTCTAGTGCAAACTACTCTTGAGTCTATAAACTGTATGTAGCCTCTTGCCTTAAGCAGGTGATTTTTTAAAAAATCCATTTAAATTAATTTATAAAGAAATAGCCTTACACAGCAGTCACCCAGAATTTTCTAGTACTCATAGCTAGCGCCCTTCATACTTAAACGTGTACAGGCAAGTCAGTAAGACCATAACCCTTCCAAGAGCAGACCTACTTTTATTTTTGTGTCACCCTCTTGTGAAAACAGGTCCGTGCCATCCAGAGCAGCTTAGCATCCCTGATGCAACTTTTTCTTGTACACGGTAGCCCCTGTGTTGCTGCATCAGGACAGAAATCTTTTTTATCCCCATATAAGATCTGGAGAGACTGATACAATGTCCAAAACTGATCTGACCTGCAGTACCCAAGTCACGGAGAGATTTTTTTTGTTTACATATCTCAAGCTTTGTGTAAAAGTCCATGTTAGAACATGGACTGAGTACAGCATATAAAAATGTAAAGTCCATACTTACTAAAATCCTGATATTGAAAACATTTGAAAACTTTAACCTTCTTTTGAGCTTTTTGTCTCCACACAGGCAGGGATATTACATAAATGAAAACTGAAATGTTGCCAAGCAGTCTCTGTATCAAAAGGTGTGTGTGTGTTTCAGGTAAAGTCTATGCTGTAGGTGGACATGATGGAAATGAACACTTAGGAAGCATGGAAGTATTTGATCCTCTCACAAACAAGTGGATGATGAAGGCATCAATGAACACAAAGAGGTATGTAATCCAGAATTTAAGTCCCAGTCTGTGATATATCATTTCTTGCTGATGGTGAAAAACATCATGTTTGTCTTGCCTTTATTTGGGTTTCCAAACTGCTATTTTTAGGAATTTTTTTTCCCTATTTTGGGGCTGTTTGCTATCAAATATCTTTGTCTTTGCTTTACAGCTAGCAAATAAAGCTGCATCACATACTGGCATACATCACATGTTTGCACACATCACATATTTGCAGAAGGTTATGCATAACATAAGTATTTCCGTGCAAAACTGCATAATCCCTCTCTCTAGGGAGAGGCTCTGGCTAGTAACATTGGTTATGTTTACGCTTCAGCTTTCTTTTGCCACTCTATTTTTTTATTTTTTTGCAGAGCTGGCTTCTGGAGCAGAGAGCTCTTCTGCTCCAGCTCTGCTTACATTTTGATATCTACGGCCTTTCTGCTATGGTAAAGAACTTGAAACCAATTAACTGGTTCTGTGGGGTTTTGTTCATTTTAACTGCCAGCAGAACGTGCGCAGCGAAATATTTCCTGCACAGGAAATCAATAGCTACCTATGTTTTTGCCAGAAAAGGCCAGAAGCAGTAAACTACTGAAAGTCACATTGACAATTTTTCTTGCGAAGGAACTACTGGACTCATAGATCTATAGTTTTTTGTTTCTGGTGTCATTTAAATCAACCTTATATCTGCATTCCATTTTGTTACTTGTTGTTTCTAAAAGCATCATGTACAAGTAGAAGTAAAATACTGAGCACAGCTAGTTGTAGTTGTGACCTAATCAAAGTAGAAGACGCAGAGTCCTGGAAGTGGCTTCTTGCTCCCCTGTCTCTCTCCCACCACCACTCCAGGACATATTCTCAGTAAAGTCAGTCCTAGATTTTTGTGACGTTTCTTACTCAGTACCTTGGTAAATGAAAGGGCTACTGTGCCTTGACTGTGCTCCACTCCTCCCATTCACAGAGGTGGTGGTGAAATACTTAGATGAGGAAAGAATGCCACCCTTAATGGAGTCTATGCTATCTGCTGAGACAATTTAAGCCCAGGATATTGCCACAATGTTTGTTCCTCGTCTTGGTAGTCAAAGCAGAAACTTAATGCCTATGTTGCAAACCAGACTTTTCATTTTGTAGTACTGATTGTACTCTCATATGGGAGATTCAGTAGAAAAAACCTTGACAACTGTTTTAACACAGATTTAATAAAAAATAACAGAATTAAAAAATTGCAATTAAATCTTGCTGGAGTTCAGTCATCTAACAGGTTTGCCTTTAAATATTTATTAATATCACCCCAAATCATTCCTAAATTGAAGTAGGAGCTATAGCAAAGTTAAAACCATCAGGTGTTGGTTCTCCACCAGATTCGAAAAAAAATAAGATGAGGTGTAGAATTCAGTACCAAGATAGAGAAATCAAATAACTAAGATAATCTCATATATTCAAGCATGTAAGTAGGGGACTTGGGCCTTAGGTGACATTTAGTCAATACAGTATTTCATGCCCCTTCTGCATTTAAATTTTTTTTTTAAATGGAATCTTCATCTTTTTGCAGTCTAAAAATATCCTAGCTGCAACAGTCCTGTTTATGGATCACACAATAACATAGAGGTGCCTGGGAAAGCTGAGGTTGAATTAAGACAAACCTATAAAGCCTCTCTGATGAGGGGCTGCAAACATATAAAAGACTTTCAGGATAAAGCTGCAAGATTGACACAGGCATGCAGAGGGCCAGCCACAGTTACTGGTTATTATTTATTACAAACTTCACTTCTGAAATTTTAATTATTTTTTTCAGTAGTTTGAAACAGGTGCCAGTCAGGTAACATTGCTCTTAATATGTCTTTCCCATTCCCTTTCCTTAAGGATTTGCACTGAGGTATTGATCCTGTGGTTTTTTTAGGAGAGGAATCGCTCTTGCCTCCCTTGGTGGCCCCATTTATGCAATAGGAGGTTTAGATGACAACACTTGCTTCAGCGATGTGGAAAGATATGACATTGATTCTGATCGATGGAGTGCAGTCGCCCCAATGAACACTCCCAGGGGAGGAGTTGGCTCTGTAGCCCTTGTGGTAAGTAAGTGACTATTTCAGCCCAAGTCAGGGCCAGTTGAGGAACCAACCTGCTTTTCAAATCTGCTTTTGCAAGACAAAACCAAAATTTTAAACAAAAATTTAAGTGAAATGTAGCTGGTGGGTCTGAGCTCATCAAAATCCTGTGGAATCATGCAAAAGGTGAGGATATTTAGGATAATAGTCATATCAAATTGAACTGCGCTTCCTGTTTCAATGGTATTTGAGGTGCTGGGAGCAAGTACTGGGACCCTTCTAAAAACATAAGGCTAATACTTCACATCTCATTCAGAAGGCTCTGTTTTATCATGTTTACTGTGTTTAAAAGTAGTGAATGCATCTGCACTTTAATTCCTCCTGTTGGCATGCGTAGTCTGCAAACTACATAACTTTTTCACTTCCTTAATTGTAACATAGCATTTTCAAGTTGTTAGATAACTAAGTCAGTTGTTGTAATCTTTAATAAAATTAAATAATTAGGACTGTATGGACATACCGTGTTTTTCTGTAATTGTAACATTGCTTATGAAAAATGGAGTGAATACACACACGTTACAAATAATCTTTCTCTATGCAACTGTTTTCCAGAACCATGTTTACGCTGTGGGTGGCAATGACGGTGTAGCATCTCTTTCCAGTGTGGAGAAATACGATCCACATTTGGATAAGTGGATAGAAGTGAAAGAGATGGGTCAGCGAAGAGCTGGCAATGGTGTCAGCGAGCTCCATGGCTGCTTGTATGTTGTCGGTGAGTAGGGATGTGGCATTTTGTCCCGCTGTTTCTGCGAAGTACTGGCAGTCGGAAGAGGCTGTTGTTGCTAGAGGAACTGGGGAACAGATACACCTAACCTGTACTTGGGGCAGGAGAAGCAAGCAAGCACAACCAGGGCTCACTTAAATGAAGGTATGTTACCAAAGAAATGAAAAGCATTTCTTAACCCACATTTCAGGAGGGTTATTCATTCATGTTCGGGACAATATGCCTACGTAGAATATCCTCTCGAGACTCACTAATCTCTTAGGAAAAAGATACTTAAGTTTGCACACTTGCAAAGCACTCTAGTTCTATTTTGAGTGTAGACAACAGCTTTTTGCGTGGCGATTACACTTCCTCCACAGCTTGTTGTCCAACGCCCGTCTTGTTCTGCACTGCCTTGCATTTATCTGAGGAAGATGTCAGGTAGGTCTGCTGCCATAGTGATAGTTGCAGAACTCTGTCTTGTGCATTATCATAAGTGATTAAAAAAAGTTTTGAGTAAAATGCTCGTTTGACAGCTGCCCCAGCAAGGGGAATGCACTGCTGAAGTCTTACGTGAGGATTTTTTTCTCCTACTCAAGTATTCATCAATGATACAATTTGAAAACACTGCAAGAGTGTGTCTTGCTTAAGCCAAAATAAGATCATCCTTTTACTGGTCTTAGCTTTTTTTATACTCCAAATTAGAAGCTGTTCCCTTATAACTACGTGTAGGATGATTTCAAGAAGAAAAATAATGGAAGTACTTCTCCCTGTAACCTGAGTAGAACAAACTGTCACTCTTGGTGGTGCTTGTATGGTTGCAGGAAGGAGAGCCGTTAAGATTAATGTTTAGGAGCTTGTAAAATTCTTGTGAAGGAATAGAGCTGGTCAGTAGCCCACTGAATGCTGAGAACAGCCTGATAATGCCAGTCCTGGATATCACGAAACTGATCATGGGGTGATTCTTTGCAGGTGGCTTTGATGACAACTCTCCCCTGAGTTCAGTGGAGCGGTTTGACCCACGCAGCAACAAATGGGAATATGTAGCAGAGCTTACAACTCCGAGGGGTGGCGTTGGTATAGCGACACTGATGGGTAAAATTTTTGCGGTTGGAGGTCATAACGGCAACGCGTACCTGAATACAGTGGAAGCATTTGATCCCATAGTGAACAGGTACTTTTGAACTTAGTTGGCATAAGTCGACAATGAAATCTGCCTGTGTAAAACCACAACATTATAGAAATAGTGTGCAGCAGGAGTCTGTCTGTTGTTTCCTGGTAAAAATAGAGTAATATCCATGACTAGCATCAGGAGTCTGGCTTATGCCACTAGGTTCTTGTAAATATTTAAGCACCTCCTCTTCCCCATCCCTTGTCCTCTTCCCTTCTGTCAATAAAAAAAAACCAACTAGTGGGGTGTATTTTTGTACAGAGCTTGGCTGTATAATAGAATTTCAGACATAGAGAAAAAATATCTTCACGCTGCTCAGAAAGGACAGAAACTTACTTTTCTTTCCTCTGCCATCCTCTTTAGGTGGGAACTCGTTGGCTCTGTGTCCCATTGCAGGGCAGGGGCGGGCGTGGCTGTGTGCTCTTGTCTCAGCAGCCAGATTCGTGATATGGGCCAAGGATCCAGCAACGTTGTTGACTGCATGTGATCTCTGCTGCCTCCTACAAATTCCAGAGGAATGACAGTAGGGAGGCTCTGCAGAGCTTTCAAACACCGTGTCCTGTATGGTAGGTTAAGAAATAAACCCAATACATATTCTTTGTGAAAATATTATCTTCTGCAACTGTAAAGCTTTTGGTGGCTTTCTATCAATAGTGACACAGAAAAAGCCTGTGAAAACGTGGACTAAAAGTGTGACTCACAGGAGAAAACCTGCCAAGAGCTGCAATCATCCCATTTTTGAGAAGCTATAATTTCAGAATCATTTGAGGAAGCTGTTGCAGAGACTCATCATTGAACAGTAAACGAGGCGTGGGGTGAGGAGAGAGAGCAGCAGCTAAGATAGCTGAGCCTTTACCCAACAGCCCTGCTACATGTTTTCTGGAGGACTCGTGAGCCATATAGA
The DNA here is from genome assembly GCA_013389965.1 of Todus mexicanus. Lineage (NCBI taxonomy): Eukaryota > Metazoa > Chordata > Aves > Coraciiformes > Todidae > Todus > Todus mexicanus. Next base: position 11,799 of record WEIS01065841.1, read on the forward strand.
ACTTATTTTCAGGAATGTAGTCCTAAACATTTCTTAATTGTACGAGAGCTTTGTAATGCAAAGTCTCTCAAGTTTTAGACAGTAATGACATCTCTGATGCACACTAAGATAGCTGGAGCAGAGAAGTTCACTGCCCACCTCCCAAGGAACTGCTGGTAGCAGCAGAAATTGTGGGTACTCAGTCTCAAACCTGTCTTTCAATGTACTTTCTCAAGCTAATATGCTTATTAGGGAGCTGAAAAGATTCTTGATCTGAATTTAGCCACTGGAATACTGGAATGCTTAAGTCTCCTATGAAGACTCTAGTAACTAGCCCCCACCCTTTTGCCCTGCAAAAAGCAAGTGTCTGTTGAGACGTCATTCCTGAAGTAAGCAGTGTAATTTGTCCTCCTCTGAGATGACAGTGTGTGAAAATGTAGGCTTCACTGGTGTCTGAATCACCATTTTTATTTGAAATGGAAACATCATAAAAATTGCAGTATTCTGTAAAGACCTTTAAATGCAACTCTAGGAGATGACTTGTCCAGTTTCAGTATTTGTAGCAACTCTGGTAATTGTAGAGGTACTGTCTCTTTTAAGGTAGTTAAGCCAGGAAGATCTAGCCTCAAAACAAGTAGATAGATAACTTGAAGCTTAAACCAAAGAGAATCCGCAACAAAGAGAATTGGAAATAAACCAGTGCTTTTATCAAAGACCGAAATAACAACTTGACAGTGCTGTGTACAAAGTCATCTTGTTATGCAGTCAGAAAACCTGAATTCCAAGGAAAGTCCAGCTGGAAAGACTGACGATTCCTGTTCCTGCATCATCTTGAACAGACGAACAACTGACAATCCTTTGTAACCAAAGTTTCACATTAGCAGGTTGTTCCAAGCGACCAGGGAGAGCAGCAAACTTCTCTGCATTCAGTACCAGGGAAGAGGCAGGCCAGCATGAGAGTAAGGCACAGTCATGTTTTGCTATTGAGCTACCATCATTTAGCTTTTCTGTTTCAAATGTCTTGCACTTTGGTAGCACCCAGGGACAAAGTGAACGGTACTGTAAATAATGAAACATTGCAATAAAACATTTGTACTTCTAAGCACCTTGCTTATTGTATGCCTGGAGCATGCTACCATGGGGAAACATGACAACATTGAGTATTTTTTTGGTTTCTGCAGAGTATAGTTCCCAGCTGGAAGCCTTTGTCAGGAGGGAAAATCCTGCATTACAGCCGTGAGCTGTACCACCCTGCTACCACCTTTGCCTCTGTGCAGGATGTGGTCACCCTTGTGGCTCTCAATCTGGCAAGGCAAGGTGGAAAGAAGAGGTGTAGGTTCCTTCTCTTGAACCAAACACGTACTTCTGTGGATCTTGCTAACAAGAAAATTTAATTGAAAAAAAAAAGTTTTCCACAAAGTAACACCTACTGTGAAACCAAGTAGCCTGGCAGCGTTATTTGCCAGCTGATATATTTCTCTGCTTGGTGGCAAAGTGCTGGCACCCATGGGTGCAGACTGTGAGCAACTCACAGGCATCTGGACCAAACTGATAGCAGTTGCCTTCCAGGCACTAAAAGGGAGATGTTCAGCAGGGAAATAAGGTTACAGGAAACACTGGGAATCTGTACAGTGTGGGAGGAGGTCTTCCATCAGCCTTGCAGCTCAAAGTCATATGGTGCTAGGTCCGAACACTGTCAGAAGACAGACACTTCTGTTGTATTTCAGTTCACCTCCAACAGCATTTGTGCTCAGGCTTCTGGAGGCATATTTTTAAGGGCTGGTAGGAAAACTGCAAGAAATGTTTACAAGGAACAACGTTGTTGCCAGTATAGTGGCATCCACATTATTAATCTCAGATGGCACCAGAAGCTAAATACTTTGTGCAGAACTGTTTAGAAACAATATTGCTGGAAATGTGATAAAAATGTCAAAGTATCAAACAAAAAAAAAAGTATAGGATTACTGCCACAACACACCATAATGAGTTAACTGCCTATAAAGATGTTGTAGTTTAATGCCAGTTTTCTTCTTCCAGTACTGCCAACAGGATAATGATGACAGACTAACACCCCAGGCTGAGGGAACAGAGCAGCCCACCGTGGTTCCCTGTGGTGAGGCAGCCCTCCAGTGGCAGTAGGCCCTAACTCCCAACTGCATCTTCCCATTTAAAACTAAACTTGGGATTTGTGAGAGTAAAGTCTTTGAGCATTCTCATTGCATCTAAGTGTGATGCAGGTCTTATCCCAAATGTGCCATTGTTACACTGTTTTGACCCATTGTGGTTTACCATTTAAAAGCCTTGACCTCACCCATGAAAATGATAAACCCAAAGATGTCCGTTAGTACATCCTTTACATCCCAGAAAAATCACTTTGGAAGAAGCAAGTGTGGTCACAGTTACATTAAGTTTCCAGCCTGCCAATTCTCACCATGTCACGGGCCCTTCACCTGGCTCAGCTTCCCCCAGCTGCTTTCCTTGCTTTTTATCACTCCCCACACAATGTGGGTGGCTGGAGCACCCCTAGGGCAGCGAACCATAATCCATCTTACCAAATTACCACTGAAGATCTACAACTTCATGCTCCCTCAAGGGCCAGCTCCTGTGCTCCACATACTTTCTTTTCCTGCTTGTGATGCCTGCACACACACGCATTTTGGCTTTCAGATGAAGCCCATTTCACCTTGTCACCAATGCTGTTCTAAGGCAACACCAACACTCCACCAGAGCCTGTCAGAGGGGAGAAAAGGAAAGCTGGCCTGGGTATACACTTGCCCTGCTCTATAAAGCCTGTGGCCACAGAAACACACAGCACAGCTCTGCTGGAGTCATTAACTAGGGCACTGCTACCTCCTACCCCTTGGGGACAGGTTCAGACTCGTCTCTCTGCATGTGTGTGCTGCCGGTTCACACGTGCTGATGACTGTTTTTTAGCAGGTCAGTTACCACCCTAAATTAAAGTTTTCCTCACTGAAAGAAGGTCGAAGCTGTCAGACAACACAAACCGGTAATTCTCTTTCATGTTATCAACCAAAAGACATTATGAACCAAAAGGCAGCATCGGACTATTATGCATGCAGTCAATAGGAGAGAAAAAGGAAAATACATATGTACAAGCTATCCAGAGCTCCCGAGGACACTTGGCGCCATAAAACATGCCGCGGTCTCAGACAAAGTAAGTGGGATTTGGAAACGTGTTTGAATATTTTGCAGAAGGAGTACTCACCAATGAATCTCAGCATCACGGTGTCATTGAGATGGACACCTGAATTTCAGTCACTTATTCACATATCTTTTCACACTGGAAACTCCATTTTGCAAGAGGTTTTGCATCCTCATTCCTCTGGGGGGCTCTAAGATGTCGCACCTCTCCTGCACGCAGGCCACTGTGAGAGGGAGCACTGGTGCATCATGTCCACACAGGACGAGGACAATTGAACAGATTTAAGACCAACATTGCACGTTCAGGAAACCTGACAGCTATTTTTTCAGGATGTTTTCACTGAGAACTGCAAATTTTATTTACACTATTTATGCCCTAAGATGGAGGGTGAAAAACAAGACAAAACTTCAACCCTGTGTGATAACAGTTAAAAGAGAAATCCTATAGAAATGACCCAGAAATGCAAGGAGAGGGTGGTGTGGCACCTAACCTGGGGTTAGGGTCAGTTAGGTTTAGGGTTAGGTTAGGGATATGGTTAGGGTTACTGTTACGGTTAGGGTCCCTAACCCTGCCAGGGGACTCGTTGTTTCGGGAAAGTTGTTCTATTTTACTTTCCTTAATGCTGACTGTAGTTACGATGATTATTATCATAATTGCGTTGCACTAAGCTACACTGGACACTCTGTATTGCAATCTGTATTGGGTAAAGGGTATGTCTCTTGGAAAAGTGTTCACATATGGGATAGATGCTCCACAATGAGCACTAAAACTCACCGAGACTGCACCCCCTTTTAACTTTGGAGGCAAAAGATGACTGTGCCACCACTCCAAGGAGACCAGTTGAGGTGTGACTGTGGTTGCAGGGTGGATTCTGGCAGGTGCAGCCACCTCAAGAGACAAAACACAGACCCCCTGGAGCGTGCAAAGTCCTTTGGGGTCTGCAAAACAGGCTCGGGGTCCAGGGCTTGTCTCCATTTTGTCTGGGTTCAGCTAATGAGCGTGACCACAACTCACCATTGACTGAAGTATAAATGCGGTCCTGCCTGAGAACTGGCGAGTTGGTTCAAGTTGGTCAGTTCTTCACAGAGCACCAGGCTTGGAAGTCAGACCCTCCCCTTAGGCACCCCCCTTCACCCCGCCTCCCCCCAAGATTACTTCCACAGAGTCCAAGTAAATGGATTGAGTGAGCCTTGCCCCACCTTGGGTGAGTGCTTTTCAGTGGGCACATCCTGGTGTGTGAGGGTTCCCCATTTTCCCATTGAGCGTATGCCCATTTGGGGTTATCTTTCTTAAGGTTTGGTTAAGTTAGTTAAGTAGTTGTGTAGAAGTTTAATTCCCAACTGACATCCAAACGTGTATTTTTTTTGTGGGCAAGGAGTGCTCTGTAATAAGCCCCTGAAACGGAGAAACCTCAATTACTCAAATTACTCAATTACTCAATTACTAAGTGTTATTAAGCAGGCATTCTTTATTGCAGTGCCGGGCAGCATGGGGGATAGCTCCTCCTAACATGTGCACCGATCTAAAGCACTAGATCTCTATTTATCAAACTACTACATACAGATTCATAACATTTCCCAGAATTCACATACATATGCATTAAATTCTAA